>JAHWFP010218218.1:41471-69151 GCA_023313725.1 Lithobius niger | reverse complement strand
AGGAGGCAACATTGCCAGCCAAATTCAAATGCGATAGTTCGTCGTACTGAGTGGAAAATGTAGAAAGTCCGAACTATTTCCTTGAGGCCCGAAGAAGATAGCAGCCCAAGCTATCGAAAATTCGCAGGACAAAGCTGTTGTTTTGATTGTGAAAGTGTGCGGAAATTTTTTTCCGGAATTTTTCCGAGTTTTGTTGGGGATTTTTCAGTGTGTATCTTGTATTTTATTTCAGGGCTCCGACCATAGTGATCTCAATCCGAATGTATAGTTATAGCCTTTTCCTTCAATTAAAACAGTTTATTTAATTTTGAGCAACAAACTTCGTTTCCCCTCCCTTCAATAATTGCGATACATAATGTCGTAGTTTTTATTTATATGTAGGCCTATTCACGTTGTTATGAGTTCCAAACTCGCTTGCACTTTCCAAATGCAGGCCTCTAAAGCTCCCAAGTCGGCAATTCCCTTTGCTCTTCAAGCTCCTACAATTCCCTTCCAACCAAAAGACAGTATTCAATTCTCCCTCAACTCAGAGCTCGAAGCTACCCTGCCATCCACAAGTTATCGATATGGATGTACTAGCGGAAGGCCGTGCTACGCACGGGTGGTGTTTGATGCACCGTTAAAAACACTGGGATGATTTCCTTCCTCATATGTTTGTTACGGAATGCGTGTATCCCGTCTATGTGTTTTTGCGTACCCTGGCTAGGAAAGGGTGTTTTTCGTTTGCTTCACTCCCTCATTCAGCTTCACTCCCTTGTTCCAGAGTCCATACACTTACATTACATATGATTCTTTCCTGCAAAAATGGTTGGAATACGCGTTTGTACGTGTGAAATAATAAATACGCCTTTGTACACCGGAAATAAATAAATAGGCATTGGAGACATTGTAAGGGAGGATTCAACAAACGAAGCTTCAACAATCAGCAAGAGGGCGAGCAGGCTCATTCTTCCCAAGATAGCAAAGAAAAAAGGCGAGCGACCGACAATGAAAACAGATATGTGCTCTATCAATTACTTGCGGCCGTCTTGTGGCGGCCGTTTTGTGGCCGTCCATCCTACGCGACAACTCGACAGCAAGAGGGCGAGCGGGCTCATCCGACAATGAAAACGGTTATGTGCTCTATCAATTACTTGCGGCCGTTTTGTGGCCGTCCATCCTACGCGACAACTCGATTTTATTAATAAAGATCGTCTGGAGCTCCTCCAGAATATTCTAAACAATCTGTCCACGAAGCCCAGACAGGCCCCGAAAACTGCCCTCTACTGATGATGCTATCGTGAGTATCACCAATTCTACGAAAACAATTCCTTCCGTCCAAAATGTTGTTCTCTCCGACATGCTGCGTTTTGTTTCCAATCACTTTGCCTCCCCATCGGACATTACACCCAACAAATTAATCCAGGAATGTGCAGCATTCTACTGCGAACAAGAAATCCTTGATGCGAAAAAAACTTTATTCGAGGTATGCTTGCCCGATAAAAGAATAATTATCCGCCAGGGAGACAAACGTGTGATTAATAACGTTAAGGATATTGTGCAAACTTTTCAAAATCACCAATCCCTTAGGGAATCGCACGTGTTTGCGTCGGTCAAGCTGCACTGCCCAACTTTCTAAACAGTGACTAAAACTGCGAATCTACAAGCTAAATAAACACCGCCGACTTTAGCGAACTAAAAGGTATGGTCGATTGCTGCCTTACGGCCCAAGATTCCACTGCAAAAGAGGTTAACGACTTAAAAATGCTTGTTGTTTCGGCCCTTCAACTAATTCCAAGGCATCATGACGGCCATCTTTCCCCCCAACGGTGTAACGGCAGGTGCTACGACGGGGTAGGTGCTTGTAGCATCGCCGATCGCCTGGTGTAACTGGATCACGTGTTGCTTTCGAATACCTTTTCGGTTAAACAGCACAACTGCTACTGTCCCGATGTAGGGAATGGAGCATTGAAGTCCTAATCTAAGACCTGACTAGTGAAAAAATAGCGGGTACGCTACCACCAAGGTGGGAATTTAGGCTAGCTAAGTTAAGCGTTTAAAAAGAATTGTCTTACATGTTAACTTCTAGCAAATAACGAGCGAATAAACCGACGGACGTTAAAAAAACTCCTTGTTTTTATTTTAAACAAACATGAAGAAAATATGCACTTTACATTTACATTTGGTAACTTTACACCTAGTTTAGGTTATGAAATACACTGGGGGAATTTACATTAAATTCAAGTTTGAACAACGCTATGTTCACAAAAACAATTTCAAATAGAAACAGTGAGTTTGTTTAGGCACAAGGGGATTTCGCGTAAGAGCCCTAAATTACGAACAGCCTCGGCTGTGTAGTAATAGTAGACCTGTTTTACAGTTATTTTTCTACATGTAACAGCAAAGCATTAAACCTCCCAGAGTTGCTGTTGATAAGTCAACTCCTTAAATTATAGAAACCGCAGCTACATATAATGTCGATCCGAGCGTTTAATCAATGGAACCTCCCACGAAGATCAAACCGTCCTTTGTTTACATTAAACTGCGTTCAAAGAAACGATAAAATACAGCTGGTTTTTAGTAAGGGACCGTGAACCTTTAAATTACGGCCGCCAACGTCCGAAATGCCGTTTGGCTTGACGCACCATAAAATTATCTTCAAAGCTACGAGGTTAAGTTAAAATTAAACTATAAACTTTGACGTATAAGTCCAAAAGATAAAATTTCAATCAAAACTAAGTTACATACGAACCACTACCTTTGCCCGGCATGGCAACAATCGGACCGCGGCATCTCCACTCCTGACCGGCGTAGCGACCTCTAGCTTTGAGAATCCTGAGTTGTGCTAACGAAACTCTACTGCGTCTGGGTTTTTATGCCTTCTGCTTGGCAGGCAGGTAGAGGGTTAGCGCGGACCTGTAGGAGAGCGACGGAGGGGGTGAGTAGGGAAGAGGTGGACGCTTGGAGGAGGAGAGACTGACCAAAATCGGCCGAGCTGTCACTACCGGAAGTTGGCCATGACAGCGCGGACGGCTAGGGTAGCTGAGCGCTCTCAATGTGTGGGGAGTTGACTCTGTGTATTTACATTGTTTATAGAAGGAGCTGAGTCAACAAAGGATTTTTTTAACGGCTTGTGAAATGATTAGAGGCCTGGCATGAGTGCAGTGAGTTTAAAACTCATAAACAACGTGAATTTAGGCCTATAAAAATAAACTACGATGTTATGCATCGCAACTATTGAAGGAGGGGGGGGGGGGACGGAGTGAATTGCTCAGAATAAATATTTGACTTTGGGAATGAAACTGCTATTTACAAAGCATGATTTATCGAAGGAAAGCTAGTTTGTTTTCGTTTTTAGAGGTTTGCTACGGTCGGAGTTTGGATGGAGATGCTATAAAAATTAGACATAAAAATATACACTGGGTTCGTAAAAATAAACAAACATTGGAGCTCCAGTAGGGTTCATGGCAAGAAGTTAAGTTTACCAAAATGCATTAAGTGCACAAATCAAAAGTTTAAATGTACCAGCTAGTTTTTAAAGGGCTATAACGCAGATTACGTTAGGTTTGAACGTCGGACATTTTTCATGAATAAACAAAGTCGTCACCTGTTACAAATAAAAAATATCGTGTGTTGTCAACATCTAAAACACAACTCAGCTGGAAAGTGTTTTGGCTTTATGCCTAAAGGAAAAATATACATTATTTACATTTTTAATTCGTAATCGCCATATAGACGATTTTCTTCTGGTGTGGAAGAATTTTGCCCTCAGGTTTTTTCTTCGGTGGTGTTAAGGTGTCCTCACCACGAGCGTCTGATACGAGACCGCGTTTACAACAGGAAACTACGGCTATTCACGACAGCACCGCAGACAAACCGGAAGTTGTACAGGAAATGCTTCTCCAAAACACAATTCCGATTACTTCGAAAACCAGTTGCCCTTCCATGCCCACTGCTCAGGTTTCTGGATTTAATGGTGGTAAGCCCTTGAGTACAAAAACGTACGCACAAAAAGTACAAACTAACTCTGCAGTTGTTTACAAACATAGCACCGCAGAAACTGACTCGGCGATTTCCGAAACCGAAACTATGAATTTTTAACAGCAGCGCAGCAAAGCCCATCACATGCGTGACCCAACGATTAAAAATCATGATGCAAGCAGAACAAACCAACCTCCTAAGCGAAGGAGCGGCAACCAAACACCCCCCAAAACTACCCAGATGTACGGGAGCAACGCTAACACAAACATCACTGCTGTTAAGCCTGCAAAACGAGGAGCTTTCATTTTTGTCAGTAGATTTCAGGAAAATGTTACGGCTGCTGACATTTACAACTACTGTGCTGCCACACCTAACATTGATGAAAATCAGATACGTCAGACTGCAAAACTAAAGCCCAAATTCCCTGGTTATGCTTCGTTCTTCTTAGAGGTGGCTTCATTGTCCTTAAGTAGTTTCTCAATCCTGATATCTGGCCTAGTGGTATAGTGTTTTCGTTACTCCGACAAAGAAGTTGTCATGCTAATGTTACTGAAAGGTTCATGCCAACACACGTATTACCTAGAGCTGATCCACTCCCAGCCCTTGTTAACCCTAACCCCACACTCACAGTCCCAAGTAATATCACCCTCCCAGTCATACCCCTAGCCCAGCCCAACAACTCTCCCAGCCTCAATATTTGTAGTCCTAACTCTGCAACACCTACTCCCCCGCTCATTGATGCCTCTAACCAGGGCAACCCTAAGCCTTCTAACTCTAACCCCAGGACTCCACCTATAGCGCCTCCCAAACCAAGTTCCCCACCCAATCCTATCTCCCCCAACCATGTTCCTTCCCCCTGACGCCCAACCAACCATCAACCTATTGTCAACCCGATTCTAACTACCCACCCCATTCCCCCAGTGCCCCGTGCCGAAGCCGCGATGTTACCGTGCGCCATACCAGCCACAATGACCATACTCAACTCTCTTTTATGTACACTAATGCTGAGGGATTGTCTAGCAAACGTCAAGAATTTATCGCCGTGCAATCTGATATTAGTGCTGATGTAATTTGCATCAGTGAAACTCATTACAAGCCCGAGTCTTGTGATGACCGACTTCCTATCCGATTTCACTACATTTCGGGCTGATCGTTCCACTCGGCGGAAGGGTGGAGTCGCCATTAGTGTTTGTAATGCTCTCCAGCCCACACTGCGATCTACCTTTTCTAGTCAAACCAACAACTGGGAAGCTGTTTGGTGCAATTTTATGCTCCACGGTGAAACACATACCATCGGCTGTGTCTATAATGGCACTCTCTTTGACAATAATATTCCAGCGTTCAACTGCTTTCTTGAAATGCTCCACCAGGAACTTCTCATTAACCCTAATAAGACCATAATCTGCGGCGGTTTCAACTGTTCCGGCATTGACTGGGAATTGTACTATAATGACGACGCTGCCACTCGCCTCCTACAAGTTATCAATGATAATTTCCTGACTCGGCACATTAGTCTGCCGACCCGTGCTAGAGGTGGAGATACTCCATCCCTTCTCGACCTACTACTAACTAGTGATGACATCACCATTGATTCCCTTCGTCACCTTCCATCATTCGGCAAATCTGACCATAGCGTCATTATCTGGAAAATCAAGAGCACCAATTTTAACCACCGCTATACCCAATTACCCGTCCTCGACACAACTTTAGTGCTGCTGACTGAGACCTCATAAACGAAACCATCAGCAACATCGATTGGAGGTCCAGATTTGCTGGCTCCACGTGAACGCAAGCTTGGGATATCCTTCGAAACTTCCTTACTGACCTGTGTAGTACCAACATTCCTGTGAAGAAAAACGGCCCAAGGAGGGCTAAATCGCCTCCTTGGATGGATTACAACATCAGGAAACTTGTCAACCTTAAAGGTAGGCGGTGTAAGACTTACTAGACCTACCCTACACCAGAGAACTGGACATCATTCACTGAGACCCGCAATCTACTCACTGACAACATACGCAATGCGAAAGTTTCATTTGAACAACAGCTGGTTTCAAAATGCAAAAGCAACAATAAGCTTCTATATTCTTATAACCAAAGCAAGAGCAAGAATAAACCTTCTATCCACATTAAGCAAGACAATGGCCCTACGGTCACCAATCCCCAAGATGTCGCCAACGAACTGAACCAATACTTCAGTTCCGTTTTCAATGCTGGACCTACACAATTACCTGATGTGCTCATGCAAACTAATGCACTCTCAGCTATAAACGTCAGTGAATGCACCGTGCGCCGCTTGTTGCAGGACTGCGACGTTTCTAAATCCCCTGGTCCAGATAATATTCATTGTGCCATGCTTAGAGCTTGCTCTGCCACTATTGCTACACCGCTTACCATTGTTTTCCAGAAGTCTCTTGATGAAGCGATCGTTCCTGATGACTGGAAAAATGTCAACATTATCCCCATCTTCAAGGCCGGCAACCGCCAAAGTTCAAAAAATTATCGCCCCATCACCCTGACATCTCAAGTGGCCAAGCTCCTTGAGAAGTTGGTTAAAATTCAACTCTACAACTACTGTAAAACTAACAGCTTAATCAGCGGGAGGCAGCATGGTTTCCGTGCAGGGTACTCTTGTCAAAGCAATCTTCTTGAGTTCTTTGGCTACCAGTCAAACGCTGTTGATGACTATATCCCCTGCGACGTTAATCTCCTCGATATCCAAAAAGCCTTCGACACTGTTCCCCACAGCCTTCTTCTCAGAAAACTCGAGAACTTTGGTATCACTGGCAACCTACTACACTGGCTTAGAAGTTTTCTCTCAGGCTGCAAACAACGAGTGGTTTATGAAGGACGTGCCTCGGAGTGGGCCCCTGTTCTCAGTGGTGTTCCACAGGGAACGGTTTTGGGCCCCCTGCTTTTCCTACTCTTTATCAATGATCTTCCTGACCTTGCTAAATCACAATGTAGTCTCTTCGTTGACCATGACGAGTTGTTCAAGAAAACTCCTCACGCCGAAGATTGTGCCATCATCCAAGATGATCTTAACCAGATCAGTAACTGGGCCCTGAACAATCGCATGAAGTTCAATGCTAGCAAGTGTGAAGTGCTTCATGTTGGTCCCAATAACCTCCATGCTGCCTATTTTCTTGGAACTGAGCAGCTCCCTGAAGTCCTTGAGGCCAAATCTCTTGGTGTGACGTTTACCTCAAATCTTAAGTTCACCACGCAATGTGCTATTGCTGCTCGCCGTGCTAATATGCTGCTTGGCCGCATCAAGAAGCACTTTTCCTTCTTGCACCACCTCCCTTAAAACATTTTACACTTCATACATAAGGCCACACCTTGAATACTGCATTCAGGTATGGAGCCCTCAACTTATTAAAGACCAGCAACTCCTTGAGCGCGTTCAGAGGCGTGCTACCAAGCTTGTGCCAAGACTGCGTGCACTTCCATACGATGCTAGGCTCAGGGAGCTTGGCCTTATGAGCCCTGACGACCTCCGCATTAGAGGTGACCTACTTCACACCTACAAAATTCTGAGTGGGATTGATCGCACCGAGGCTAATAGGTTCTTCACCTTGGCCCCCTCCATTGGCACTCGTGGACATCGCCTCAAGTTACAACGCACACGTGTGAACACCAATGTCGGGAAGCACTTCTTTTCATATCGTGTGATTGACCACTGGAACCGGCTTCCTCATAATGTGATTGAAGCCAGAACTGATAATGGCTGGAAGGCAGCCTATGACAAAATACTTTCTGCCAGGCAGTGAACTGTCTCTGCTCATCTAACCATACAAGCTTGGCTTTGGTTGTGTATTTTGCTTAAGTTTAAGTGCCCGTCCACGCTTTCATGCCCACTTCCGGTATTGACAGCCTGGCCAGTCTGAGTCAATTCCCCCCCCCCCCCCCCCGGTCGCTCTCCTACAGGTACGCGGTTTCCCACTACCTGACTGCCAAGCAGCAGGTATAAAACTCAGCTCCTGTGGGAAATCGTTAGCATAGCTTAAGACTCAAAGGCTAGAGGTCACTACGGCGGTCGGAGCAGAGATGTCCTGTCCCAGTGTTGCCATGCCGGGCAAGGTAGTGGTTCAAGGGTAACTAATTTAGTTCAGTAAATTTTATTTTGGAACCTTATTTCTAAATTATTAGTCCTAAATTTAAACTTAACTTCTGTCTTTGAGCAAAATTATGGGTAGTCAAAACGCCATCCATCGGCAATTTTGGTCTACGATGCCCATACTTAAGGGTTTAAGGCAGTGGCGTAACTATGTCGCATTGCGCCCCCCTGCAGAATTCTAGTGGGCGCCCCCCCGCCACCCACCATGGGATCTGCAAACAAATTTACGACAAATCAAACACGTGTATTTCAATACTTAAATCTTCTCTCAAACAGTATTATATTTATACGATATTTTTAGATCTGGGTTGGAGTTGGACTTTATGTTTATACAATGTTCTCTTCACACTAAACCAGTTGTCTTAGAATGCTGGTCTGTAGCTCATTTGAAAGAAGACACTTTCGCCGATGTGTCCTTTATAGAAATGGCAATTTCAATTGGTCGTGCTATTTCCGAGTCTCCCAGCGGTCACTTGTGTTGGTCTCTCGTTTTATAATGCTGTGCAGTTGGTGGATCCAGTAGTTCTACGGGCTTTTGCGCACCTTACTTGGTTTGGGTTTTTCACTAGTTAGTTTATACAGAACAAAACCCACAATGGTGAAAGAACACGTCAAGTTTCAGCCAGTCAAAGTCGTGATATCAGAACAAAGACAGTTGTCACCGAGTTCTAAGAGCTTGTGCCAAGCCTACCGAAAAGTGTTCCCCTTAAAAAAGTGTTTTGTTGATATCACCCCCATCAACGAAACAACCGCCAATCTAATCCCATCGAGTATTAGATCAAAGGGTCAATGAAAACCTGACTATTGCTCAGGAACACAGCAAAGGAACACAAATAACCTTTTAAGGTTTCAGATACCACAATGTTCCTGAAGTGTTAAATTTACATTCCTCCTGGTTGGCTTTCCTGGTGGATCAGTTTTACAACATTAGTTCAAACATGGGTGATTGTTGCAAAGGCATTCATTTTCGTTTTTTTACCCTCGTGAGAACGTTTTTGCCACATTCGCTCTGATTTGTGTAAATGTTGCCAAAGTTATTTTGTGCAGGATGCTCTAAATTAGTGAGAAAGTATGTCGTTTTGTGTTTATGTTAATCGTGTTTTATTTTTGAAACCCTGTCCTCAACCACCAAAAAAATAAAATGTCTCAAATCTGTGCCTCAATGTCTGTGTTTTTACTTTTGAACCCGGTAGGTGAACTAATGATTGCTGGCTTTACAGCATCACTGAAAAACGGTAAAAAAAAACTAATTGCCACATCATCCATAGGGTGATGAACTGAAAGGAGACGACTTATAATAAAAAAAAGAAATATGGGATTATAAGAGGCGTATAACTGATTCCCGTTAATTGCAAGGTGCATGGTTTTAAATTTCACCAATATAACTTACGAACTATATTTCTCAATAATATAAGCATTACGAAACAGCCGTTTCATATGATTATTTCTATGTTTAGGCAAATATTTCAAAGTTGGGCAATACTTTAATATTAATTTTTTAGTGGTTGCATGGATTATTGACAGCGTAATGTTTCACGTGGGCCTAACACTTAACGCAAGGGTGTACTAGGAGGCCATTTAGGCAGGGAAAAGGTTAACGAAGGCCCATCTCTTATGGCATTTTGTAGAAATCAGTCATCATGAAAAAAATTTCTACAGGGCCCCAACTGGCCCTCGGAGCATAGGCCCCCCACCTCCCGTTTTCCCGTATGGCCAGTACGCCCCTGACTTCAGAAACATTGTGGTATCTGAAAGCTTATTTGTGTTCCTTTGCTGCTTTGACTTTGGTTCTGTTAAACCTTACCTTAAACATCAAACAAGTAGTTTTTGTTTTCTAATCTATGACTTGATGGGCGAAGTGCTAGCGCGCTTTTAGACTACGATTGTGCGAGCATCCTCAATTCTAGGTCATGCTTCCTGTTAGGGTGGATTATGGCGTAAAACTGGCGGCCGATCTCTCACTGATTGACATAATTATGGGGTATTAGGTACTTATTTTGCTGAATAATCGAGTTTACAGTTAACGTTTAATTCCAATATAATAGCTATCGCTAGATTCTCTTTTAAGTTTTATTGATAATGATCCAAGATTAGGCATCCATCCAGTCACTTATCTATAGGGTGAAATTGGCTTTTGTAAAGGAAAGAGGAAAACAAGCCACACAGCGAAAATCTGTCAAACTAAACGATGCGTTCTCATAATAATTGTAAGAACACATTGCATGGTTTGACTTACTTGACCTTGACTGTCCTGCTAACGAAACTAAGCTAACTTCAGCCTAGGTAAATGACTGAATGGATGCTTGATACTACACGGATACTCGTTTCAATAATTATTGTTTGAAATAAGCGTATCCGTGTGGTGCAACGTCAACCACAATAGCCTATGTTGCTAATACGCATACTTAACATATATGTAGTTAATGTTATAATACTGGCTGTGCACCACACCCAAGACATTCCATACATTCGTAAAATCTATTTGAACGATTTAGTTTAATTGTAAAGGTAAGAAGACTCTTCAGAATAGTCATCTTACCTTTACAGTTTATTGAAATTTAGGACACGTATTTGAAATTATTATGTTGTTTTATTCAATGTATATTTTAAATAACTGTTTTCAGGAATAGTTTTATTTTATACAGGGTGGGGCAGAAAGGACGGAACACCCTTGGCAATCAAAGATGGTTAATGTTAGGATAATGAAACTTTGCGTGGTATGTAGGCGAACGGGGGGCCAACTAACCATGGATCTGATCTTGACGCATATTTTCAAGGTCATCGTGATGCTAACTTCTTAACTATGCTTCGTAGAACTCCAGTTTAAATTAGAAACTTGAAGACATTGGCAAGGCATGGCCACTGCAAGAAACAGAACGAAATTCGGTACGCTAGTTTAGGAGTTACGAAAATTGCAAGCATCATTTTGTTGTGCTTACCGAGTGGCTTTCCTGCCAAACAGTGAGTGTAAAATTAAGTCCAGTGGTCCTCAAAGTAGAAGAAGCATGCTTGGAAACAAACAGCAACTGACACACTGATGACTCGACACTAGCTCAACACAACCTGCTACATTACACGTATAAACAGAATGGTGCTGCAAACTACAGCATCTTATGCAAGTTGGCATAGTTTAGCCACCGTGGTCGTCTAGAAATGAAACTAATGTTGTTCCTCCCTCAGGTTAACATTTCTGATTTTGTTTCAGAGCTGATCACGGTTAATGAATTATGCCAATTTGTGTGTGCTGCCAACACCATTACCAACCAATACAATGCATGGTGTACGAAAGAGCCTGACAGAACTGTTTGGCAGGAAAGCCAATCAACAACCAGCACAACAGAATGATTCTTGTAATGCCCGTAACTCCTAAACTAACGTACCGAATTTCGTTGTTTTTTGCATTGGCCATACCTTGACACTGTCTACAAGTTTCTAATTTACACTGGGGTTCTACGAAGCATAGTTAAAAAGTTAGCATCACGATGACCTTGAAAATATGTGTTAAGGTCAGTGATCGATTCATGGTTAGTTGGCTCCCCGTTTGCCTACATACCATGCAAAGTTTCATTATCCTAACATTAACCATCTTTGATTGTCAAGGGTGTTCCGTCCTTTCTGCCCCACCCAGTATTTCCACACAGCGTACACTTTTTCCCCATTTCGTCTGCACCCCCCAGCACCTTTGCGCCCCCCTGCGACTGCAGGCCCTGCAGCATTGTAGTTACACCACTGGTTTAAGGTCCCCTTTCTAAAAACCGGCTTTTTTCGTTGTCTTGTTTATCATGAACACATCACCGAGATCTAGCATGTATTAACGTTGAAGCAAGGGTCTTTCAAATGGTAGTTTCGAACGCTGAATTCCACGGTGACGATGTAGTTGACAAAAGTTTGAGTTGTGTAGGTTAGGCCTGATGAAGCCGGACGTTGTCGGTCTGTTGAAAATTTGCAAGAATACTGGTACAGTATTTTGATTCTGAAATTGTGCATAACAATCTGTTTTCAACAATCAATTATCAAGAATGACGAACTTTCAGAGTAGAAGCCGTTATGGAATTTTCAATGCAATAATGTTGTAAACTAAATGCGTTTTAGCATCTACACACAAGCAGGTTCATTTAATCTTTTGCTTAGTGCTTTTAGAAAGCAATTTATTAACGTAACTTCTTCCCATGAACTCTACCTAGTCCAAAACGGCATTTTTCTTACTATAATATTTTACCGGACATTTTCTCCAAAAAGTGTTTATCTTGTATTTATTTCAGAGCTCCGACCATAGCAACCTCATCCAAACGTATAAGGCCTTTTACTACTATTAATCTTGCAATAGATCAGAAACCATCCTACTATTGAACTTGGAATGTTTTTAATAGCGAACTCCGTTTCCCCCCCCCCTCCTTCAATAGTTGCGATACCTAATATCGTAGTTTTAATTTATAGGCCTATTCACGTAGCGAGTTCAAAACTCAGTTCCTAAGGCCTCTCAGTTCACAAAAGTCGGCAATTCTCTTTGCTCTTCAAGCTCCTACAATTCCCTTCCAATCCACAGTCAGTATTCAATTTCCCCACCACTCAAGAGCTCTAAACTACCCTGCCCGTCCGCGCCGTCATGCCTACTTCCAGTAGTGACAGCCTGGCCGGTCTAAGTCAGTTTCTCCAGGTCCGCGCTTTCCCTCTACCCTGGCTGCCAAGCAGCTGGTATAAAACTCGGCTCCAGAGGAAAATTGTTAGCATTGCTCACTGATCTCAAAGGCTAGAGGTTGCTACGCCGGTCGGAGTGGAGATGTCCCCCAGGGTCCGCAGGTTGCCATGCCGGACAAGGTAGCAGTTCGTTGGTAACTAGTTTAATTTTTTTGAAAGTATTCTTTTGGACTTCAATTCTAAATTTATAGTTCTTAAGTCTAAACTTAACTTCTAACTTTGAGAATGATTATGGATAGTTAACCGCCATCGGCATTTCTGGCCTAGAACGTCCATAACTTACGGGTTTAAGGTCCCCTTCCTAAAATCGGTTTTATTTCTTATTTATGTTGAACACAGGTTCATCTAAATAATATAAAGGGTTTAAATCGTAGAGCTTAGACGTCTTTTGGGTTGTGTACCAGGTTTGCCATTTGAGCTAGTTTGATTTTTAGCAGTGGCTTTTGAAACATAACTTTGACTATTTTACTAATGTAAGGTGCATTCTGTAATCTAGAGAGTCCGGTGACTAACAACTTTCTAATCGAAATTTTATTGTAGTGTATGAACTTTTAATTCGTTTATTTCTTGCCGATTTTATTGTAAATCGTTGTGTGCGTTAATTTAAAGCTTTCAAAGAATATTTTTGTAACATACAGTGTTCCAAATGTAGTATAAAGTTAAACATGTTATATTAAAAAAACAAGCGTTGTTTTAAACAACAGTCTGACTTCGTGTATATTTAATTGTATGAGTAAATAATCAAAAATCATTTTTATTTAACTCCAAGCCTGCAATTAAACACCCATCGTGGTGGCAGTGAACCATTATATAGTTAGTACTTTAAACTTAGATAGGACATGGGCGCTCCCCTCCTAACCGTGCAGTAGAGACTGCAGTGCTGTATTCTCCGCAAAAGTAAAAACAGACACCCTGAGTACTACCTAAGAATTCGCCAGAACACCAGATGTCGGTGCTCACCTGAAATGCACCTAACGAGACAGGTAGAGCCGCTACACTTAAAAGCAAGTTATTCTATTTGTAACCGACTAGTTACTCAGTGCTGTAAAGATAATTGTCATGTTTTATTAAAACACAAAAGAAAGTTGTTTTAAACGACAGTTTGACTTCCGAGTCCGATTTAATTTGCAGGTTTAATAATCACAAATCATTTTTATTCAAACTCCTATGTAGGCATTTTAAAATAACTACCCATCGTGGTGGCAGTCAACCATGATTAGATAGGTCATAAAAGTTTAGTTAGGACGTTGACGCTCTTCTCCTAACGGTGCAGTAGACACGCTATGCTGTTTTTCCGCGAAAGTAAAAACCGCCACTTATGACTTCTTCTAACAAACCACAACTTCGCCAGATGTCAGTGCTATAGAAAGTAGGCACCTCAAGACTCCGTAAGCACAGCTACAAAATTGACTGAAAATTATTTTTACCTGCATTTTTAATTTTGTAAATGGACGTTGGAAGTACATCCATACCAAAAGCAACTTCCAGTTAATTCCCGTTTTGGTCTTCACTGTAATGGTATTCTGTGCTGCGGCATGATTGGAGAGGATACCCGGACTCCAAACATCAAAAACCTCGGGGAAAAACTCATCAAAAACCTCAAAAAATCCTCATCTTTGGTTGGAAAATTCGACAAGAAGTTACCATCAGAATAGGCCAAACTTAGCTCTTAATAGCCACTCACTTGAACTTTATTCCTGTGAAAACAAAACATTAAATTTCCTTCTGGTTCGTCCACAGCATCCTTAAGAAAAAGTCACCAAACTGGGCCGTAGCGCTCACACTTCCGGCCGTCTTAGCTTCAAAACGCATGTACAAATGTAATTACTGCTTTTTATTTTATTGCAGGCATAAAGCCTAAATACACTAGCTTAGTTGTGTTTTAGGAGGGGCTTCCTTTAACCCTTTAACAACCACTTTTTTTCACAATCCTACCGTTTCATTTTTTTTTTTCAACTCCCATATGTAACTTTGTCAGTCGTGGGATTCGAACCGGTATTCAGTTGGTTTGGAGACGACGACGCTAACCACTGGGCTGTGCTTGCCCGCTATGCTCGGGGTCCCAGAGGACACCTCACATAGCTTGGGCGCGCATTTATACTCTTTTTTCACCGACTACGCCGTATTGGCTATCCGGTTGGCAAAGGGTTAGGAAAAGATTGATTAGCCCTTTAACAACCACTTTTTTTCACAATCCTACCGTTTCATTTTTTTTTACCTCCCATATGTAACTTTGTCAGTCGTGGGATTCGAACCGGTATTCAGTTGGTTTGGAGACGACGACGCTAACCACTGGGCTGTGCTTGCCCGCTATGCTCGGGATCCCCGGGGACCCCTCACATAGCTTGGGCGCGCATTTGGACTGTTTTTTCACCGACTACGCCGTATTGGCTATCCGGTTGGCAAAAGGTTAAGGTACTTAACTTCACATACATGTAGATACAGACTTAGTACGATAATTTTTATCTTGTTTGTTGGTACCCCAAAGCTATGAAAATTATCAGACTTTTCTCTATCGCCATTCTCTGCTGAGACAAAACTCAACTAATAATTTTCAAATAGCCTTTTTACTGAGCTAGTTTATTTAACCTTTTGAGTTTAATCTTTTGCCCCCGGATCACTGCCTTTGTTTAGCCTTCCTTCAGCAACGATTTAAACGAACGTGAATTGTATTTGTTGTAAAGAGTAAAGTGTAGACTCGACCGTGACTACCAACAATCCGAATCCAAAACAAATCTGTTCCTTCAATTAAATTGCCAAAGTCTAACTGTGCATTACACTTCGTCCCCCCTTCCTTCAATAGTTGCAGTGTATAACACTGTAGTTTAATATTTTGTACACCAAAACTCCCAAAGTATCAAAATAGCCAATTTTCCATTGTCTAACAATTCAAAACTTGTTATTGGCACATGTGTACATAGTCCCTGTTCCTTCAAACGGCTCCCAAGCAAAAGCCTTTGTTCCTCCGACTTCTCCTCCCACTTTCCATTGTTCTCAAGGCCCTCAGCCAACCAGACTCCCGTAGCTCTCCTGCCCGTCCGTGCGAACTTCCGGTCTCGGGCATAAAAAGCCCCCGCTCCCCCCTCTAAGACAAGTGGTGGTCACGGCCGGTCAGGAGTGGAGATGCCGCGTTCTGACGGTTGCCATGCCGGGCAGAGGTAGTGGTCAGTATGTTACTAGTTAATTGAAAGTTTAATTTTAGGACCCCCATTCTAAATTTATAGTTCAGTTTTTAACTTACCTCTTGTTTTAGAATTTTACAGTATCCACGTAACTTTTGATGCGGCATTTTTGGTCTTTACTTGCTGTAATATCAGAGTGGTTCTCTTCCTAAAAACCAACGTTCCTTTGTTTATTTTAAACCACGTTTTAACTTAAACGGCAGACAGTGGCCCTTGAGGATTCGGGAGTCTTTTGCGAGAGATTTTTCTGTCTGGGTTAATTGCATAATTTAGCGGATGCGGTTATAAATTAACGGATTCTTCTGGAATTCAACCTACTTTTTCTATTCGAAAAGTGTATTAATGTAAAAAGCCCGTTGTTGCTGTTTGTTCTTGAATTTTCTAAATGTAAATTCGTTTGTTTTCACTGAAAGCCTTCTTGCTTTAATTTAAAGCTTTCGTTGTAACTAGTGACCAAAATGTAAAGTGCCTTTTTCATTTGTTGTGATTTTTATTAAAACCAAGAGTTTTTAAAACTTCAAGTACGGTTTCTAGTGTAGATTAGTTGCTTGCGTTTAAATGACATGTAGCCCATTTTATTCTAAACCCCCTTAGCTTTTAAACTTACCCACCGGTGGTGGCAGCCTTAAAGACCAGGTAGAAATACTGGATAGCCTAATTTTATTTAGTTAGGAAAGATATCTTCATTCCCTCTTGGATTGAGGCCCTACAGAGCTGTTTTAAAACAAAATAGTCGACCAAGTCATTTCTACAAGTAAGAAAGTCAACCATGAGTGCGGAGATGTTACAAGCACCTAGCCAGTCGTAGCATCCGCCGCTACATCACACCTAAATTTTAAGTGTCTATGTTTTACTCCTTTTGTCATTATCAACGTCTCCCTTTGTGGGAGAATAATTACAAAGATTGTACCGACACTAATTAAATATTCATTAGGAATATTCTACGGGGGTTGCAACTTGTCCCCGGTTGGCCCTTCTTTAAGTTTTCTACGAAATGGCTTTCTTTAAAAACAGCCGTCTGTCTACCTCGCTGCGAAAAAGGTTAGCACTGTCATTAAAAGTTTTTTGGTTTTTATCCACAAAACCTCCCAGCGTTGTATTGTTATGTTTAAGTTATGGGTCATTCCTCAAAACCCTTTAGTGTTAATTGAACATGTAAACAAATTGTTTGGTAACCTTAAACCATTCTAGTGGGAGTAGTTTAACAGTAAATAGAGCTGGTCGTTTACGGCGTAGCCACAGTATAAAATTTTCTAAACCCTATCGCGGGCTAGGTTTATTGTTATGCTTCCGTCGGTTTTTATCGCAGCCTCCCGGGATAACAAAAAGGCTAGACTTGAGGAAAGGCAGAACGGCTAGGGACATATTACCAGAGCAATAGACGGCCCCATTTACTTGTTATAACGAAACAACAAAACTGACTTTGTACTTTTATTCAAACCTAGTGTGTTTCTTGATAAATATCTTTTGCCCCATTTTCTGAATACTTGTACGATTTTCCTGTACAAACAGCGCGGACAGTATTTAGTTAATGGTAGCAAAAACAGTGTTCTTAACTTGTAAACTTTTATTTTTACTTAAAGTTTTCTTAGCCACAAAAACGTTGGTCCCCCAAAAATACAAAACGGCCAAGTTATGTATCGGCGGACGCTACGACGGCTGAGGTGCTTGTAGCGCCCCCGACATCCTTGGTTGACGAGTACTTCTTTGCATTAGGTTACGTGATTATTTCGACTTTACGACAATAAGCACAGCATGGGCTACAGTCCCGGCATGGGTGATGGAGCGTCGGTGTACTATTCTAGGCCTAACCTTAATGCTTCCGGTAATACACTGCCACCAACGGTCGATTAATTTAATTGCTTAAACGAAGTATAAAGCTAAAATGGGCTACATAATAATTTACACTAGAAACAATTAATCTTACTAGGGAACGAACCTGAGGTTTATTAAATACTCTTGGTTTTTATTTTAAAACAACAGAATGATAAAAATAACACTTTTACATTTAGTTCACTAGTTCAGCTTTTGACAAGTTTGGCAAAAACAAATAAATCAAGAATTTACATTAGAAATTCACTTGGATACAAGAACAACGATGTTTGTTCTTAAACACTTAATTTAGACAAGAAAAAGCATTTTTATCTTGGGTTCCTATCAAGGAATACCCAGCAAGCTGAACCGCGTCGGCTAAGTTACAACTATATTTGATAACTGTAGTTTTCAAGTCGTCCCACAGTTATTTTTCCTCGCGAGGATCAAACCGTCCCTTTGTTTACATTTACAAAATGAACAAAGTAAGAAACTGGCCTTTTAGTAAGAGATGCCTACTCTAACATTATGGTGGTAAAGACCAGCAATGCCGATAAGGCTTACCAACCATAAAGACTCCAAGCTAGAGGTTAATTTAATTTAGACTATAAATTTAGAATTGGGGGGTCCTAAAGATGAACTTCTAAAGTTAAACTAGTTACAACCACTACCATTTTGCCCGGCATGGCAATCCCGGACGTGACATCTCCACACCCGACCGGCGTGACCCTTCTAGCTTGAGAGATCTGTGAGTTGTGCTAACGATTGCGTTCTGGGACTGAGGTTTTATGCTAGAGAGGGGGAAAAGCGCGGACGTCGAGGGTAGCTGCAGGGGTCTGATTGGCTGAGGGCCTGGAGAACAATGGAAAGTGGGAGGAGAAGTCGGTATGGCAAAGGGTTTTGGTGCAGAGCCGTTTGAAGGAGATGGAAAAGACAGACCTGTGTTGAGTTTTACTCAATTGAACATTGGGAAATAGGCCTTTACTTTGTATTATTGCTATGGATTGAATATTTACATGTTTGCAACGTTAATAGGCTCTTGTTAAAGCTTAATACTTGGCTTTGGGTAATGCAGTGAGCATTACTATTAAATTTTATAAGCTTTAACTGGAAACAGCAGTGTTAGACACCACAACTAGTTTTGGTTGGGGGGGGGGGGGGGAAAGAGGATTCGAAGTTTTTAAGCACAGTTTGACTTTCGGATTGTATGAAAACAGATCTTTTATAAATATCTTTTGGTTTTTAATAGTAAAGCAAGCTAGTAGCAACATTCGGATGGGTCAGTCAGGATTTGCAGAGATTTAGAACAAAACATATATACACAAAAATTCGTGTCCGGTGATTGCCGATGTCTGTATATTTTGGACTAGTGGTAGCGTTTTGAGGGCAAAAGATTATTGTTAAGAATGCATAAAAAGAATTAATATATTAGCTCAGAGAATGCTACAACGCATTTAAGTTTGAGTAAAATAAATAACATCAAAGTTAAAGGACAGTCGACGATCGCTGTGGAAATTTTTCATAAAGGTTGCAGCTGTTCAACATAATAAAAAATATCACACTCACAAAGTAGTCTGTACAATTAAGTAGGAGGTTGAGTACCTACGCAGAGGAAACTCCTCCTGTAAAACACTAAACTAATGTTTTCGGCTTTATGCCTAAGTGAAAATAAAGTTTTTACAAGTGTCGAAAATGGCGTCTCGTGCGCTACGGTGACTTTACGGCTTCGGTTTCGTGCGTTTTTCTAAATGTTGTAGAATGACTTCTAGATGGAATTTTCGTAATCTGTTTGCGGGGGGAAACAGATAAAGTTCGTGGCTATTAAGAGCTGTTTAGATGAGACGGATTGGTCCATTTTCTTGGGAGATACAGGCATTTGAATTTGGGGTTTTTCCCCGGCAGAGTCGCCGAGAGAAAAAAAAATGTTCCACGGGTTTTTTGATCTTTGGAGGTCGTGTATCCTCTCCAATCGTTTTTTCGGCAAGCCAACATTACACGCCCCCACACAGAGGATTTTTCTCAGGGTTCCTTAGAACTCCGAATAAAAGCTACAAACAGAAAGGTTAGTGCACACAAGATATGCAAAAATCAAGACTGCCAAGCCATGCAATAAGTAATACAAAACAGACCCTATTAAGCATCACTTTGTGGAGATATCCATCTCAAGTTACTTTCATTCAATTTTAGAATGAGATAGACTGGGTTTCATTCATTTTAAACCAAAAATAAGATAGACTAGGTTTCATTCATTTTAAACCAAAAATGAGACAGACTGTGGGATACTTTTTCCTACCCCGGGGATCCTTTTACAAAAAAATAATTACACTAATTACAAAAATATTAACTTTGCCGTTTTGTATTTTTGGGGGACTCACGTTTTTGTGGCATAGAAAATTTTTCATAAATTCAAAGTTACAAGTTAAGAAACACTATTTTTGCAGCCATTAACTAAATACTGTCCGTGCTGCTGGTGCAGGAAAATCGTACAAGTATTTGAAAATGGGGCAAAAGACATTTTATCAAGAAACACACTAGTTTAAATAAAAGTACATAGTTAAGGTTTTTGTTTCGTTATAACAGACAAATGAGGCCATCTACTGCTCTGGTAATATGTCCCGTACAGAATCTGCCTCTGCTCAAGTCTAGTCATTTTTTTTATCTGGGATGACTGCGAAATTAGCCCTCCGCCGCATTTCAATAATCCTAGCCGCTGCAATAGGGATCGGAGAATCGAATACTATGGGTACGCATAAAATGACCGGCTCTATTTACTGTTAAACTACTCCCACTAGAATGGTTTGAGGTTACCAAACAACTTGTTTACATATTCAATTTGACACTGGGAAGTTTTGTGGATAAAAACTAGCAACCTTTTAACGACAGAGTTGACTTTTTGCACTCAGAGGTGAGACAGATAAACTTTTTTGCAGGAAAAATGTTTCATAAAAACCTAAAGAAGGGCCAACCGGGAACAAGTTGCAACCCCCGTAGAATATTCCTAATGCATATTTAATTAGTGTCGTTACAATCTTTGTTAATATTCTCCCACAAAGGGTTACGTTGATAGTGACAAAAAGAGTAAAACATAGGCACTTAAAATTTAGGTGTGAAGGCCAAAACGGGAATTAACTGGAAGTTGCTTTCTGTTATGGACGTACTTCCAACAAACCACGTAATAAAATTAAAAATGCAGTTAAAAATAACTTTCAGTCAATTTGTACTGAAAATGATGAGTTTTAACAAGTTAATGTTCAAACAAAATACCTACTTAAGGTGTCAGCGTTTAAGTGAAGCTTGCCTGGTTTGTACCTGACAGTGTAGTCATATCTTGAAGGGTAAGGCTCCACCTAAGCAATCTGGGGTTTTTTCCAGACATTTGCTTGAGCCAGTGGAGTGGATTGTGGTCTGATTCAATGATAAATTTTGTCCCATAGATGTAGGGCCGCAATTTAGCTATTGACCAGATCAGACAAGCACACTCTTTTTCTGTCGTCCCGTAATTTTGCTCACGGGCGGTTAGTTTACGTGAAACGTAAAGGCAGGGGTGTTCATCTTCACCAAACTGTTGCGAAAGCACACAACCCATACCTCGGTCTGAACAATCACATTGGAGGATAAAGGTTTGGGTGAAGTCGGGCGCTCTTAGGACCGGAAACGTCACTAAGGCAGTTTTCAAAGTTTCAAAGGCATTTTGCTTTGAATCATCCCATGAAACGGGATCGGGTGCATCTTTTTTTAAAGAGTCAGTCAGACATGCACAGATTTCGGAATAGTGGGGAATGTAACGTTGGTAGCAACCAACCAAACCAAGGAAGGAACGGACATCTTTTTTGGTTTGTGGACGTACGAATTTTTGTACAGCCAACACTTTTACTTCTAAAGGAGTGCAAGTTCCTTTGCCCACTTCGTGTCCAAGGAAAGTAGCTCTGCTGCAAGCGACCTGCGATTTCTTGGCATTAACCGTCAATCCGGCCTTCTTGACAGCAGAGAGAAAATTAAAAATGTTGTCAAGATGTTGTTGCCACGTTTCGGCACCAACTGCGGTGTCATCTTGAAAGGGAGTCACAAACTCCTTCATGCCACGAGTGACATTGTCCATTAGTTTTTGGAAACAAAATGGAGCGTTTTTCATCCCCATGTTCATCATGAGGGGAGCAAACTTCCCAATGGGGGTTGTGATGGTGGCGGCCATTGAAGCCTGTGGCGTCAAGCGCACTTGCCAAAATCCACGGTTTAGGTCAAAAATGGAGATGTATTTCCATTTAGCTGCACGTTCAATACATTCCTCTATATTGGGAATTGGGTAATCCTTGGTTACCGTATTGTTGTTCAGCTCTCTGTAGTCAGCTACAGGACGTGGGCTTGCGTCTTCTTTTTGGACGATGATCGTGGGTGAACCATGAGGGGAATCGGTTTTAACAATTAAACCTAGACTGAGCATCCTCTCAATCTCAGTGACAATCAAGTCACGTTCGAATTTCGCGTGCCTATAATATTTACAGGGCTTAACATGCGAATAGATTAATTCCACATCGTGGGTAACAATGTCGGTACGACCCGGCAGAGTAGAAAAGACTCCATCTACACGGTCAAAGACTTTAAGTAAATCAGATTTCTGTGATTCTGTTAAATCACCTATCTTTTTAAAAAGACTCGTAGCCTCTTTGGAATTAAGATGGCCATCACCAGGCTGGCCAGTCCAGACATGGTCGTGGTGAGTAAACTCACGTTCGTCATGAAACGAGTGGTTACTAGACCCTTCCCTAGGCAGATAGGGCTTTAGCAAGTTAACGTGATAAATGGTCTCCTTTTGAGAACCAAAGGACTTCTTAACAAGATAATTTGTATCTGATAAGCGTTTTATCACCTCACAGGGTCCATCCCAATAAATTTCTAACTTATTGGTTCTAGCTGGTTTTAAGACTAAAACTTTGTCACCAACTTTGAACTTGCGTTTAACTGCCTTACGGTCGTAATAGGTTTTATTTTTAAGCTGACTCTTCACAATGTTTTCTTGTGCGAGTTCCCGTGAGTACTGGAACCTTTGTAAGAGATCCAAGATGTACTCAAGGACGGATGGGTGAACGTCGGGTTCAATCCATTGGCTTTTTACAAGCTCGAGAGGGCCCTTTAAATTTCGGCCGTACACCATTTCTGCTGGGGTGAAACCAGTGCTCTCATGTGGAGCGGTGCGAAGTGCAAACATGGCACCCGGGAGACATCTTTCCCAGTCCTGGGGATGCTCATAACAAACGGCTCGCAGCACTGCTTTGAGCGTTCTGTGAAATCTTTCCACGCTGTTAGATTGGGGGTGGGAAACACTCGAATTTACACATTTGATTCCACATTGTTCAAGGAATAATGTAAGTTCTGAGACAAAAACTGAGCCCAAGTCAGACTGGAGCTCATTGGGGTACTCTAATCGAGAGAAAACAAGAAGGAGGGCATCAACTACACTTTGACTGTTTGCTTCTTTGAGGGGCACAGCCTCGGGAAATTTTGTTGCCGGATCAAGAAGGGATAAAATATATTTAAAGCCTGCTCGACTAGTAGGTCTAATGGGGCCAACAATGTCAACAATAAATCGGTTGAATGGTTCCCCATCCATGGGCACGAGTACCATGGGGGCAACAAACTTCTGTCCAGATTTTCCATTTTTCTGGCAGGTAAGACACGTTAGGACGAACTGCTCAATGTCACTGAAACATTTGGGTCAGTAGAAATTTGTTAGTACTCTTTCTTTCGTTTTAGAACGACCAAGATGGCCGGCCCATGCATTTGCATGCGCTGTACTCATGACCAATCTCTACACTCCGTAGGAAGAACAAGTTGCCTCTTAATTAGCGGCCTTCCTTCGGGACGAAAGGGTTTACGAAAAAGTAAAACTTTTTTAACGAAAAATAACTTATTTTCGTCTTGCTGATTCTCTGGGATTTCAGCATATTGCCAGCACAATTTTAATGTGGGGCATTTGTGTTGGAGTTTAAGAAACTCGGTTTTGTCAATCTTGAGCAAGTTTGTAAGTTGCTCTGTTTGTGGGCCTAAAATAGCCGCGTCCAAACTGTCTGGTTTGGGGTTGACAAATCCATCCATCCCTTCTTGTGGAGGGACTACACTGAGTTCAGCCTCGCTGCTTGACTCCTCGCTATCGCTGGCGATCTCACGGTAATTAGGGCGTAAGAGCGGTAGCTGC
This sequence comes from Lithobius niger, assembly GCA_023313725.1. Classification (NCBI taxonomy): domain Eukaryota; kingdom Metazoa; phylum Arthropoda; class Chilopoda; order Lithobiomorpha; family Lithobiidae; genus Lithobius; species Lithobius niger. Next base: position 45,189 of record JAHWFP010218218.1, on the reverse strand, counting down.
TCATTCACGCGTGTCTGTGAACGAATGACGGCATTAACGTACGTGGGGAGGGGGGCAAAACCTTTTTCCTCTAATACATCTTGGGACGGCACACCAAGTAACATATCGAAATGGGACCCAAGGTGATCCGACACGAGAGCTTCGGATTGGGACTCCATAGGGAGTTTGTATGTTAATTAGAGCAATTGCGTGGGCAGTAGTTTGCTCTGTTAAGGCATTATGGCAATGCGTATACTCACCCGTAAACCGTTCGGGTTTTAAAAGACACTACATGACACTACGTGACACTACATCATGGGTAGACCCCGTATCTCTAAGGACTAGACATTTAGTTCCGTTGACGGCCCATTCATGAATGTGTTTAGAAAGCACCATTTGGGGAGGGGCAGTATTTACAAAGTTACAATCTGCGTCGGTGGCTGCCTTTTCAGCCGCGATGCGGTAGCGACACTCGTTTCTTCAGTGCCCGGGGCGTTAGCAATAAAAGCAGTTGCCATCGTACTGACGTGGTCGGTCAAACTCACGGTTAGGGTTAGCACTAGGGGCAGTGTCCCTACCAGGGGCGTCAGTTCTAACTTCGACAGTTCCAGCCGGATTAGCTGTCGGGTGGTGGTTACGTCGGTTACCACGTTGTTGACCTGAAGGTTTAGAACCTTGGTTTGACGTTGCAGCTATGGGCTGTGTTTTGGCTGCACGAGTGGCAGTTTCTGTAGCAATTTGCTTGTTACGAGTGGTGTACTCGTCACATAGTTGGGCTGCTTCGGCCAACGTACCCGTCTTAATTTGATCGGGGATCCATTTCCTGAGGTGGTTAGGGAAAGATTTGTAAAATTGCTCTAAGAGCATCAAATTAACAAGTTTATCGAAATCCCTGTTAACTTTGGCCAATTCAAGCCATCTGGAAAACAAAGTTTCCAACTCAAATGCGTAGTCATGGTACTTCATTTCTTGATCTTTTTAAGTGAACGAAATTGCGTTTGCAATGACTCCTTTTTCTGAACAAATCGGGCAAATAATTTAACTTTAACTACTTCATTTCCGTGTCGGAAAGCTGGTCGCAAACTTTGACTAAAACTTCTCCCATTAACGGTAATAAAGCTGTAGTCCATTGGTCTCTGGGAATTTTCTGACTAGTTACAATTCTCTCAAATATTTGAAAGAAACTGTTAATCTCTGTTTTGGGCGTCCACTTATTCACTAATCGAACAACATCAGCAACTTTACCCGGTTTCACTGGATTTGGTTGAGCTGGGGGAGCACCGTTAGCTCCGTTTGGAGCGGCGTTAAGATTAACATTGGTAGCTTGTAGTCTAGCTAGTTCAAGCTGTTTGTCGAGTTTAGCTAATTCTTGGGCGCTTAACTGGGCGGCCAACATGGCTTCTCTATCTTTTTCTTTCTCCTTGATTAAGGCGTCTCGGTCTCTAATTTGAGCTTCTTGGTCCTTAAGGGCCAGTTCGTGGGCACGGCGTTTATCACCTTCGGCCACTTCAAGAGTTCTTAACTTAGGTTCTTCGGCTTTAAGAAGCAGCTCATTTTCTTTTACTGCTAGTTTTTTTTTTGCTAAAATAGTAGCCTCTCTCTTTTCTAGCGTTAGCTAGTGCGTCCGAGACTTCGGTTAAATCTAGTTTACCGTCTTCGAGGGCTGCTCGCAAGATTTGCACCGATTCGGCTCGAGATTCACTTACAGTAAATCCTAAATTTAAACAAGCCTTTTTAGGTCTTTGTTGGGCAAGTCATGGATGATTTCTTCTAATTCTTCCATTTCCGACATTTTCGTTTTTAACGTTTAAAACGGGTTTAAAATAAAGCCTTTATATTTAAACCAAAATTAAATGCAGCCGCATATTAATTTGAACGTTATTTTTGGACAGAGCGAATTACTAAAAAAACTTCTCTACCAAATCCAGTAAGTTATACATAAAAAATACACTTTCAAGGACCCCTAGCACTCTGGTATGTGAATAGCTAAAATACACTACGGCTCTTAACTACAATACTCGGCTTGGCGGCCTTAAAGCATATCCTATGCACACTTACCCCTTTACACACAATCGCTGTGTTGTCAGGCAGGAGGGCCTCTCTGGAAGCGGCAGCTGTTGCTTCCTGGCGCCGGCAGTTGTTGTGGCTGCTTGGCGGTGTTTTGCTCCGTTTTTAACGGCAGGGCGACTTCTGCTTCGTGATCGTGTTTACGTGATCACTGGCATCTACTTCGTGGCCTTATTTTACTGGACCACAGGCATCTAGTTGGACGGGACTTGCATCCTTCTAGGAACTTGGCATAGTAGTATGGCAGGGGGGAAACGCTTGTCGGGAACAGCACCTGTTGATCCCACCACTGCCACCAAGTTGTAGCGGCGGACGCTACGACGGCTGAGGTGCTTGTAGCGCCCCCGACATCCTTGGTTGACGAGTACTTCTTTGCATTAGGTTACGTGATTATTTCGACTTTACGACAATAAGCACAGCACGGGCTACAGTCCCGGCATGGGGGATGGAGCGTCGGTGTCCTATTCTAGGCCTAACCTAAATGCTTCCGGTAATACACTGCCACCAACGGTGGATTAATTTAATTGCTTAAACGAAGTATAAAGCTAAAATGGGCTACATAATAATTTACACTAGAAACAATTAATCTTACTAGGGAACGAACCTGAGGTTTAAAAACTCTTGGTTTTTATTTTAAAACAACAGAATGATAAAAATAACACTTTTACATTTAGTTCACTAGTTCAGTTTTTGACAAGTTTGGCAAAAACAAATAAATCAAGAATTTACATTAGAAATTCACTTGGATACAAGAACAACGATGTTTGTTCTTAAACACTTAATTTAGACAAGAAAAAGCATTTTTATCTTGGGTTCCTATCCAGGAATACCCAGCAAGCTGAACCGCGTCCGCTAAGTTGCAACTATAATTGACAACTGTAGTTTTCAAGTCGTCCCACAGTTATTTTTCCTCGCGAGGATCAAACCGTCCCTTTGTTTACATTTAAGAAATGAACAAAGAATGAAACTGGCTTTTTAGGAAGAGATGCCTACTCTAACATTGTGGTGGTAAAGACCAGCAATGCCGATAAGGCTTACCAACCATAAAGACTCCAAGCTAGAGGTTAATTTAAGTTAGACTATAAATTTAGAATTGGGGGGGGGGGGTCCTAATGATAAACTTCTAAAGTTAAACTAGTTACTTACAACCACTACCATTTTGCCCGGCATGGCAATCCCGGACGTGACATCTCCACACCCGACCGGCGTGACCCTTCTAGCTTGAGAGATCTGTGAGCTGTGCTAACGATTGCGTTCTGGGACTGGGGTTTTATGCTAGAGAGGGGGAAAAGCGCGGACGTCGAGGGTAGCTGCGGGGGTCTGATTGGCTGAGGGCCTGGAGAACAATGGAAAGTGGGAGGAGAAGTCGGTACGGCAAAGAGTTTTGGTGCAGAGCCGTTTGAAGGAGTAGGGACATGTAAGATGGAAAAGACAGGCCTGTGTTGAGTTTTACTCAATTGAACATTGGGAAATAGGCCTTTACTTTGTATTATTGGCTACGGATTGAATATTTACATGTTTGCAACGTGAATAGGCTCTTGTTAAAGCTTAATACTTGGCTTTGGGTAATGCAGTGAGCATTACTATTAAATTTTATAAGCTTTAACTGGAAACAGCAGTGTTAGACACCACAACTAGTTTTGGTTGGAGAAGGGGGGGGGGGGGGGGGGGG
>JAHWFP010218218.1:23495-41371 GCA_023313725.1 Lithobius niger | reverse complement strand
CGAAGTTTTTAAGCACAGTTTGATTTTCACATTGTATGAAAACAGATCTTTTATAAATATCTTTTAGTTTTTAATAGTAAAGCAAGCTAGTAGCAACATTCAGATGGGTCAGTCAGGATTTGCAGAGATTTAGAACAAAACATATATACACAAAAATTTGTGTCCGGTGATTGCCGATGTCTGTATATTTTGGACTAGTGGTAGCGTTTTGAGGGCAAAAGATTGTTAAGAATGCATAAAAAGAATTAATATATTAGCTCAGAGAATGCTACAACGCATTTAAGTTCGAGTAAAATAAATAACATCAAAGTTAAAGGACAGTCGACGATCGCTGTGGAAATTTTTCATAAAGGTTGCAGCTGTTCAACATAATAAAAAATATCACACTCACCAAGTAGTCTGTACAATTAAGTAGGAGGTTAAGTACCTTCGCAGAGGAAGCTCCTCCTCTAAAACACTAAACTAATGTTTTCGGCTTTATGCCTAAGTGAAAATAAAAAGTAAATAGAAGTTTTTACAAGTGGCAAAAATGGCGTCTCGTGCGCTACGGTGACTTTACGGCTTCGGTTTCGTGCGTTTTTCTAAACGTTGTAGAATGACTTCTAGATGGAATTTTCGTAATCTGTTTGCGGGGGGAAACAGATAAAGTTCGTGGCTATTAAGAGCTGTTTAGATGAGACGGATTGGTCCATTTTCTTGGGAGATACAGGCGTTTGAATTTGGGGTTTTTCCCCGGCCGAGTCGCCGAGAGAAAAAAAAATGTTCCACGGGTTTTTTGATCTTTGGAGGTCGTGTATCCTCTCCAATCGTTTTTTCGGCAAGCCGACATTACAGTTAATATTTTTGTAAACAGTGTCCTTTTAATTTTTGGTAAAAGGATCCCGGGCTAGGACTAAGTATCCCAATGCCATCTCATTTTATTTTAAAATGAATGGAAAAAAGGAATGAATGGAAAAATGAACGGAAGAATCTAATTCTTAATTGGATAAATGGAACCACGAAAACTCATTCTTAAAACTCTTTTTGAATGACCGTAAAACCAGATGGATTTCTCATTGATAGTAATGCTCAATATGGATTTATTTTGTGTTATTTGCTACATGGCTTGGCAGTCTTGTTTTTGGCATATCTAACCCTTCTGTTTTAGCTTTTATTGGGAGTTCAGTGGTGATGTATCGTTACCTTCGTTTTAAAACATAATAAATGACTCTTTCATCGTAACTTTATAAAGGCTTGTTTACTACATTGATGCTATCGCTAGAATGCTAGCGGTTGGCAGTGAGGCTACCTACATTAGTGATGGCGCAGCTAGTGCACGTTGCGCCACCTGCATAAAGGTATACATGGAATAAACTACGACATAACATCCCCCCCCCCCAAACCTTGGATGAAATTGAAAGCGGTAATTAAAAATTTTAAGTTGACAGTATTAATTAAAATTTCAAAGATTAAATTTGTAAGTATCTGTAATCAGAGTTCTCTAAATTTCCGTGATAAGTCTTCTTCGTGGAACTCTTGCTCGGGGTGGTTTAGCTCTTTGGTCAGGGTTTTCTTGGTGCTGCCCGGCCATGTCAATTTGTTGCATTGGGGTTTCTTGGGTTTCCATCAGAAAGTCATCTTCATCGTCACAATCCTTGTGTTTTGGTCACATTTTCCAACTTTTGCAGGACCACAAATTTGAAGCAAGATGCATTTCGTGTTATCATCTTCCATCCTCCTTTTGCAGTTATCATGGAGCCTTTAACAGCAACTACATGCAAAGGCTGTTGTGCGTACATTGGTGTTAGTTTGTTCTTTATTTCACTTTTCACCAGAACTGTATCACCAACCTGTATGGTAGGCCACTTTGTATCTTGTGTGGTCTGCCTGGATTGTCCTAGCAGCCTGCTTCAACTCGTCACATTCAATGAATTTCTTTTTGTGTGTGTACTTAACGGATCCGGGGAGTTTTGTGCGAATCCGTCGACCAAAGAAAATCTCTGCTGGAGCACGACCAGTTGAGGGGTGTGGCGTCGCACGGTAATTTCTCAAGAAGTTGTTTAATTCTTCTTTCCAATTCTTTCCTTGGAGAACTGCTGTCTTTATTGCTTTTCCCATGGTGCGCATAAAACGTTCAGCGAGTCCATAAGCACGTGGCCATTTCGGCGTGATCTTCCTGTGCTTGAAGCCCAGAGTTTTGGCGAATTGCGCAAAATCTGAGGAGCTAAATGGTGGTCCATTGTCTGACCTCAGTACCTCGGGGATAGCATACGAGGAGAAGATTTTAGTCAACTTTGGTTGCACTCTCTGGTTAGATGTAGAGCGTATAATTTCGACTTCTGGGAATCGCGAGTAATGATCTATTACAACAAGGATGTAGTCCCCACTTGGGAACGGTCCTCCAAAATCGACACTGACCTTCTGCCATGGATAACCTGGTAACTCTGGTATTTGTACCGGTGGCTTCGTTCGATAGGGATCAGTTGATGTTGCCTGGCATGGCAAACAGTTTGCTAGTTTAATTTCAACAGTTTTGTCGAGTCCAGGAAACCATAAAGTTTCTCTTAGGAGTTGTTTCGTACGTACCAGTTCTTGATGGCCTTCGTGGGCTAAATTTATAGCTTTGTTTTGTAAGGGTGAAGGTACTACCAAGCGTTTCCCTCGCATTGCCAGTTGGAGATTGCCAGTTCTTGACGGCTTGAGTAATATACCTGGAGTTGACGACATTCAACAGGGCTGGCATGATGCATGGTTGCATCCCAATCATCCATCTCTACAGCGTGTACAACTTTCCGTAGGAGTTCAACATTCTTTGTTGCATTGCGTATTTCAGTTAAGTTCAGGGCTTCGTTTAATGCCGCACTCATTAGAAAGTTAATGTAAGTTTCAGCCGTCGTTTCAAGTTTTGTAGGTTGTTGAAAGTCCTGTTTCGTCTTTTGCCATGATAAGTAATCTGCGGGGTTGTATGCTCCTGGTCGGTAGACTACTTCGACGTCGTCATAAGCTTTCAGACGAATCGACCAACGTTTAATCCTCGCTGGAGAATGGTGACACGTTTTGTTGAAAATCGTGACTAGTGGTTTGTGATCGGTAACAATTTTAAAATGAGAACCGTATACGTACATGTGAAAATCTTCTGCAGACCATGTCACAGCAAGGGCCTCTCTCTCCGTCTGAGAGCACCGAAACTCTGTCAGCAATCAACTCGCGAATGCGACGACACTGAATTCCTTATCGTCCGGTTTGTCACGCTAAATCAAAACACTGCCCAAACCATAGGGACCGGCATCAACTAGGATTTCTGTCGCTTTGTTTCTGTCAAAATAGGCATTCACTGTTGCTTGTTTTAAGCTTCGGATAATTTGTTGCAAAGCTTGGTCTTCCTCATCCGACAACTGCCAAACTGCAATTCTCCGTTAATCGTCTCAATGCCATGGAAATTGAAGCATAATGTGGAATGAAACGAGCACAATAAGTAGTCATTCCGAGTAGGCTACGTACCTCCGAGGCATTTTTAGGTGTTCGTAGTTCCTCTATTGCTTTTATTTTCACTGCGTCCGGCGACACTCCTTCGGCTGAAAATATCATCCCCACGTATGTCAAGGATAACTTTTTGTACGAACACTTGCTTCGTTTAATCGTTAAGCCGTTGTCACGGTAACACGTCAGTACTGCTCGCAGTTCTGCAGCATGATCACAGTTTGGTTTAGTGGCGATTAAAATGTCGTTGCTTACATTGCATGCCGATTTGACTGGTTCAATTACTCGTTCTATCTCTTTTTGAAATATCTCTCTCGCAACACTGAGTTCATATGGAACCCTTTTGAAGTGCTTTAATCCGGTGTGCGTGGCAAATGTTGTGATGTGCCTACACTCTGGTGCTAATTCTAGTTGGAGGTATCCATCTGGCATGTCCAGTTGTGTAAACGTGACATACCTGACAATTTTGCCATTACCTCTTCGACTGTCGGAGTTACATGTCGTTCTCGTTTAACGGCTTCATTTACTGCTTGTAGGTTTACGCAGATTCTGATATCAACATTAGCCTTAGGGGCAATGGCAATTGGCGATACCAAAGTGGTTGGTCCTGTTGCTTGTTCAATAATGTCATTGTCAAATAACCATTTCAATCTTTCTTCAACTTTTTCTCGTAAGTGGATAGGAATTCTGTATCTTGTGTTTACAGTAGGAGGAATGTTCTCGTCCATGTAAATCTTGGCCTGAAAGTTTTTCAGTTTTCCAATCCCATTTGTGACTTCTGGAAATTCGTCCAGTATTTTCTGAAACTCGTCGTTATCGAGTTTCTCTTCAGACAATGTTGTGTTTATGGTGATAAGATTTAAGTTCACTGAAGTTTCGTAGCTCAATAACACTGCGTCATTGCGTGGAATGACATGGAAGTACGTTTCACACTTGTTTGTATTCGATTTAACTAGAGCCAGAAATTTTCCAGTTACTGGTAAAAGTTGGTTTGTCTCCACTGACGCACTCTTAATGATGATTTTTCCAAGGGTGTGTTTGGAAATTTACTGACAAACAGTTTCTGGCATAATGTCAGCTTGTGTACCTGTGTCCACTAACGTTTTGATCATTTATTTTAAGATCTGCTGTTGGCGATTTTCGTGGTGTGGTTACTAAATTCATCAGCACATAGTCATCATCACTAGTTCAGTGTTTATTGCGCTTACCTTGTCAATTTTTAATTTCGATTGTTGCTGTGGCGCGAATTTTGAATGTTGTTGTGAACGAAGTGGTGGGCGTTCCGATGAAGCACCGATGTGTTGCCGACATACTCTACCAAAATGATTCATTTTTTCACTTTCGTAACACGTAGCACCTTTGGCTGGGCAAGGTTTTTTTTCCATGTGGGAACATATTTCCACATGCAAAACAAGTTTTCCGATCGTTTCCTGGCTTCGTCGTTTGCGTTTTGGGCTTGTATTTAGATAATCTGCGACCGCGGCCCATTGCTTGGATTACTTCCGGTTCTTGTCGTTAGCCTACTTCAGTTTTTTCGATTGCGTTTACCTGGCGCGTTGCTATTTCGATAGCTCTTCCAGCGTCGACCAATTCTGCGTACGTCATTGTTTTTTCGAGTGCCCTCTTGCGGAGACGACCTGAACTACCACACAGAATGATTTGAGACTTGATTACTTTTTCAACGTCAACAAATTCACAATTCTTAGCCAAATCACGAAAACGAATAATGTAATTGTCCAAGGATTCGTCTTTACCTTGTTTAGCTAGTCGAAACACATTCTTCGTATTCAATATTTTTCTTAGGGCGGAAATAGTTCGTTAACGCTTGTGCGGCTTTGTCATATTCGTCGTCGTTGCCTGTGTCAACGAGATTGTCGAAAATGTCCTGCATCCTTTTCCTGCGCTGTGTAGTAGTAATGCACGTTTGACATTTTCTTCAGTAACTTTAAAAGCGACAACGTAATTTTCAAACCTTTTCAACCATTTCGGCCAGCGAAGTCAGGCTGTTGATTCGTCCGTTAGATCGAATGGTGGAAATATCGGGATAGCGGCAGCGGCAGCCATGTTTACGAGCACGTTGTTTTTGGCAGATTTTCACTTCAACTTTTCGTCGTTGGTTTATAGTAAAGTCCACGATCTTATCGATTGTTTAACATCACAGAATTACCTGCGGGTGTTCATCTCGTCGCCAAATGAAGTATCGTTGCCTTCGTTTTAAAACATAATAAATGACTTTCATTGTAACTTAATAAAGGCTTGTTTACTACATTGATGCTATCGCTACAGTGCTAGCGGTTGGTAGCGAGGCTACCTACACTGGTGATGGCGCGGCTAGTGCACGTAGCGCCACCTGCATAAAGGTATACATGGAATAAACTACGACATAACAAGTGAAACCCTGAATAAAATCCACTGTTTGGGGGCGTGTAATGTCGGTCCGCCGAAAAAACGATTGGAAAGGATACCTGGCTTCCAACCGTCAAAAAACTCAGGGTGGAATTTTTTTTTTCCTGAGCGCCCAAAAACCTCATTTTTTAAACCTCAAGCCATTTTCTTAATAATGGACAGAAACAGCGTAACTCTTCAACCCTTAATAGTCTACAACAATATCTACCTCTTGGGGAAGCACGAATTTGAAGATTCAATCCAGAAGATTCACAATAGACATTTATAAAACTCACGAAACCAACCGCAGCGCTCATCATTTCCGGCCGCCATTATTAAAACTCGATGTACATTTGTATTATATTTTCGCTATTTCTTTTCGCTAGCTTAGTAGTGCATTAGGAGGCGCTTCCTTCATTGGTACTTAACCTCAAATAAACATGGATACAGACATTTTAAGTGTGATATTTTTTATTATGTTTGTCGGCAGTAAATCTCATGACAAATTTCCACTACTATCTAAAACTGTCTTAACTCAAAAGTTAAACTTCCCATTTAATTAATGTGTTATAGCATTCATCTAAGCTAGTTTATTGAACCTTTTTATATATTCTTTTGCCCCCAGAAACGCTACCATTAGTCCGAAACAATTCGACATCGGCATTCTCACGGACACGAATTTTTGTGTAAATACTTTTACTTTAAATCTCTGAAAAACTCCGACTGTGACCATCCGAATGTGGCCACTAGCTTTTCCTTCAATTAAATCCGAATTATCTTGTTAAGATGTTCCCAAAGCCAACCAAAAGTCAAACTGTGCATTAAAACTCCGTCCCCCCCCCCCCCAGCCTAGTGTAACGGCGGACGCTACGACGGCTGAGGTGCTTGTAACGCCCCCGGTTTCCTGGGCTTGACACGGAGATTCAGCTTAAGGTGGTGCGGTGATTATTGCGACTTTTACGGCATAAGCACAGCATGGGCTACAGTCCCAGCATGGGGGATGGAGCGTCGGGTCCTAAATTAAAGGGGCCTAACCTTAATGCTGCTAGTATTTCACTGCCACCAACGATGGAATTTAACCGTTTATCAAGAGCTAAAACTAAAAATGGTCTACATATTTATTTTATACTTAAACAGTTAATCAACTAGCAAACGAATTGAAGTTAAAAACTCCTGGTTTTTATTATAACAGGGAATGAAAATCACACTTTACATTTAGTTTGCTCAAAGCTTTTGAAATAAACTTATTTAAAAGCACAAAGTTTGAATTTACAACATGTAATTCAGTTTCACAAGTTTCAGACTAAAACGACGTTTTGTGTTTCAGAATACATACAATTAATTTTTCGAATAGAAAAAGCAATACTGAACGCTCACTTGAGTCGTCCGCAAGACTGAACAGCCCAGGCTGGTTACAATCTATCAAACAGTATGTTTCTAACACGCATGAAAGATCAACTGTTTCACAGTTTTGTTTCTAAGTGATAAAACAGAGCCTTAAACCTCCCAGAGTTGCTGTTTCTAAGTCAACTCCTCAAATTATAAAAGCCTCGTCTACTTATAAAGTCCGTCTGGAGTGAATGAACAATGAATCCCACACAAAGGTCAAACCGTCAGTTATTTGAATTAAATGTTTAAAACAAATAAGGAAAAATTTGGTTTTTAGAAAGAGAACCACTCTGACGTTATGGGGTGAGAGAACCTAAGATGCCGCTACAGGCGTCACCAACATAATATTCTCTAAGCTAGAGAGTTTAAGTTTTAAACTATAAATTTAGACTTGGGGGGTCCTAAATTAAATTTTCAAAAGCTAACTACAAACATACGAACCACTGCCATTTTGCCCGGCATGGCACCCCACGGACATGGCTTCTCCACTCCCGACTGGCGTGACCCTTCTCTACCTTGAGATCTGTGAGCTGTGCTCACGATTGCGTTCTGGGGCTGGGGTTTTGTACACATAACCGGAAGTTCGCGCGGACGGGCAGGAGAGCTACGGGGTCTGATTGGCTGAGGGCCTTGAGAACAATGGAAAGTGGGAGGAGAAGTCGGTTGAACAAAGGGACTGGGTGCAGAGCCATTTCAAGGAGTAAGGACATGTAAAGATGGGCCCGTTTTGAGTTTTACTCAATTGAACATTGGGAAATAGGCCTTCACTTTGAATTATTGACTATGGAATGAATATTTACATGTTTGCAACGTGAATAGGCTCTTGTTAAAGCTTAATACTTGGCTTAGGGTAATGCAGAACGCATTACTATTAAATTTTACAAGCTTTAACTGTAAACTGCAGTGTTATACACCACAACTAGTTTTGGCTGGGGAGGAGGGTGAAATTGAGGATTCGGAATTTTTGCTCAGTTTGACTTACGGAATTGCTTGGAAACAGATCTTTTTAAGAATTCTTTTAGTTTTAATAGTATATCAAGCTAGCAGTAGCATTTAGTTGGGTCCAGTCGGGCTGAGAGGAGAACTAAAACAAACATATATACACTAAAATTCGTGTCCGGTAGAATACCGATGTCTAATTACTTGGACTAATGGCAGCGTTTCTGGGGGCAAAATATTATTATAAAAGGCTAAATAAATGAATAAATAGTCTAGCTTAGTTGTATGCTAAAACGCATGAAGTTAAATTGGAGGTTTAACCTTAAAGTTAAAGGACAATGTTTGATCTAAGTGGAAACTTTTCATAGTAGTTGCGATCGTTCAAACACAATAAAAAATATCACACTTTAAAAAAGGAGCGCTGCTGGTGGTTTTGGTCGATATTCAAATGCAGATTTGAGAGTCTTCTAGATGAAAAGTCCGGATTTGGGCTTCCCCAAGAGGCTTGTATTAGGGCAGGCTATTGATGTTTAAAATTTGGAACAGTTTGGTCCACTATTGCAAAAATGGCGAGATTGCCCCAAACGAGGCATTTGGGGGCTCCAAAGAAAAAAATTTCAAGCTTCGAAAAAATAGCGTTTTTCGGTGGCACTCGTTTACACTAGTTGTGGTGTGTAACACTGCAGTTTACAGTTAAAGCTTGTTAAATTTAATAGTAATGGTTTATGCATTACCCAAACCAAAGTACCAAACATTAACAAGAGCCTATTCATAAAGCAATCATGTAAATATTTATTCCATAGTCAGTATTTTAATGTAAAGGCCTTTTCCCAAAGTTCACTTGAGTAAACCTCAATTTGGCCTATCTTTACATGTCCCTACTCCTTCAAACGGCTCTGCACCAAAACCTTTGCCAAACCGACTTCTCCTCCCACTTTCCATTGTTCTCCTGGCCCTCAGCCAATCAGACGCCTGCAGCTCTCCTCGGCGTCCGCGCTTTGGTCGAGAAAATCTGTTGCTCCAGCATAAAAAGCCCCCACACCCCTTCCTCCTCAGCACAGCTCACAGATCTCTCAAGCTAGAAGGGTCACGCCAGTCGGGAGTGGAGACGTCACGTCCAAGGATGCCATGCCGGGCAAAATGGTAGTGGTTCGTATGTTTATAGTAGCTTTTGAAAGTTTAATTTAGGACCCCTCCCCCTAAGTCTAAATTCATAATTTAAAAGTTTAAACATAACTTCTAGCCTAGAGAAAATTATGGGAGGTGACGCCATTATCGGCATTTTTGGTCCCCCACCCCCATAACGTCAGAGTGGTTCTCTTACTAAAAACCAAAACCCTTTCTTGTTTATTTTAAATGTAATTTTAATCTAAACTGACGGTTTGATCTTTGTGGAAGTTCAAAAGACACATACTTTATGCCTAACGTGTAAAATTGCAGAGCTTTTTGCATTTTAGATTAGTTTTAGGAAAAACTTTGGGAGGTTGATCTTTTGTTTTTGGAAAACTTAGAAACATAACTGTGGACGGTTGATCTTCTAGGATGTTCAAAAATACTGTCAGATAGATTGTAACCAGCTGAGGCTGTTCAGTCTTGCGGGTGTCTCCGGGAGCACTCAGTATTACTTTTTATAATCTGAAAATTTGAAACTTATTCGAAACACAAGTGTTGTTTTGTCTGAATTGTGAATTACATGTTGTAAATTCAAGCTTTGTTGCTTTTAATACTTTTATTCAAAAGCTGATCTAGTGAACCTTAAATGTAAAGTGCCCTTTATATATTACTGTTGTCGAAATAAAACCAGGAGTTTTAAACTTCAGTTCTTTGGCTAGCCGATTGATTGTTTGAGTGTAAAATAAATATGTAGCCCATTTTTAGCGTTTATTCTCCGTTAAACAGTTAAATTCCATCGTTGGTGGCAGTGATTACCATTAGTGTTAAGGTTAGGCCCCTTTAATTAGGACCCCGACGCTTCATTCCCCATGCTGGGACAGTAGCCCAAGCTGTGCTTATGCCATAAAAGTCGATATAATCACCGCTAAACCTTAAGCTGAAACTCCGTGCCCACCAAGGAAACCTTGGGCGTTACAAGCGCCCTTAGCAGTCGTAGCATCCGCCGTTAAAACAGCAGCACCATCACCAGCTAACCCAGCTAGCCTAGCTGACTGACAGCCAACTGTGGACGTGCGCGAAATTCAAATGTGGAAGTTGGTCCGCTAGTGCATTTGGTGGACTCTAGGCTTGTGCCTGATGAAGGTGGCAGTGCAAAGCTACCAAAAAAACGCAAGAACCCAGCAATGGGTTCAATTCTGTTTCAATTCTGCAGGTGTTGCGTCGTGTGAAGCAAGAAGTAAGTGACTTTGTTCAGATTAAGTGTGCATTGCTATTCTCTTCATCATTGTTTTTACAGGTTTTATGTAGGTAAGCGCACGATTCCAATTCCAGTGTTTTGAAACTGATTTGGTACGAGATCCAAGATGTTTCCTTTCGCCCTTGTCAATTGCTTTGGGAATAAACTTCTCAAAACTTTCGATCTGTTTGACACACACTGTATTTGCATAACACAGACTATAACTCACCATGTTCTTGTGTTAATAGCAATTCCGGTGCAAGATAATCAGGAGTACCTAAAATATGCTGCTCGCTTTCTTGCTGCTGCCCACGACGCACACTCTTCGGAGTTCGAAATGGCGTAGCCTGGAATGTATTATCTGCCTGAAGCATAAAAAATCTTAACATTGGCTAACAAATAACAATAACATAACAAGACTTTTGAGAAATTTGGTCATAAAAGTCATAAAATTGGGTCTTGCAATTGTAACTAGCAATTAACACAACCACCAAGAATTACCATACAGGCCTTAGAGGTGCCTTCCTCCATGACGGCATTCCAGTATTACGACTCAATTTTGCAACGTTAACACTTTGGATCCGAAGGACGTACTGGTACGTTTTCAATAATTGTTACTAAGTGTTTAAGGACGTACTAGTACGTCTCACATTTTTGATTTGCTATACAAAACTGTGGAGGGCAGTACGTTCGCTGTGCCTCAGCCAGAGTCTTTGTTGGACATATTAGTTCACTTTTCAATCGCTAGATGGCAGCACCATGCAGTACAATTCCTGTTTTTAGGGTTCTAGCAGGAGCGTCTTTTTTTGAAGTGAAAGTCAACATGGCAATGTCTGACGAAAATGAAACTGAAACTGGCGATTTCATTGAAACTAACACGCCACAGAGAGGCTCGAATTCAGTGCCAGAAAGTTATTACAGTGAACAAATATTATTATGGCTAATTTGGAGTGTTTTTTTCAGAATGAGCAGCTTTGTTTGTCACTGGTATGCGTTCGTCGTACTTTTGTCGAAACACAAATATTTCATTTTTTCCGTAATTTTTTTACAAAAAGAAATAATTTTTTTTTTAAATGTTCACCTAACTTTCCAAAAACTGTGCACTTTCATCTACTATTTAAAAAAAAATTGTGTTAATTAGGGAAAAACTAACCGAGTTGTGATTTTTTTTGTAAGACGCTAAAACTGTCAGGACCGGCGGACATGCGCGAAACAATATGGCAGGCTCCAAAGTGTTAACTTCAAATATATGCAAACGGTGAAATTTTCGTGCTTTAGCCATCGTACAAAACGGTTTTGTTACAATCTCTCAAGGCTATATGTAAATGCTGCACAAACTATACACGTGTGAGAGGCATGAAAATAGTGATACAAATTGCACTTTTCACCCTGGAATTACAAAAAAAGACTAAAATTGCAGGGCCAGAACCTGCTTAATTTTAGTCTTTATTGCCTATCCGAAAATAAACATTACATATTTTATAGCAGTACCCCCATTTTGAGCATTATTTCCCCTAGAAGTTTGAAAGGTGTCTTCCCTGCCGGCTCGTACAGTACAGAGAATGCGCGGACTAGGGCCAGCTTATATAGACTTGTGCGCAGTGTCCTGTCGGCATCATTTCTCCACATTCCAGAACCCAGTTCATGGAGGGGAGGCTTGGGCGGGAATTTAGGTAACATATATTTTCGGATACGCAATAAAAACTCCAAAATACCAGTATTACCTGGTTGATTTTGGTTTCTATTGCCTGTAGAAATATACATTACCTTTTTTATAGCATTCTCCTTCTCAAAATGCTGCTCAATCTAGAGAAATTAAATCGAAGATGTCCTTCCGGTTCGCTACCTACTGCGCAGCCTCCATCATATAAAAGCCGAGGCGGAGCGGTAAGTTCACCTTTTCGGACCTCGATTGTGCCCAAATGGCGACAAGAGGAGAGGAGGGCGGGAGCGAGGTAATTGTAAAGAAGCTAGTCTTCACTAACAGATTTGAGAGGAGACCTCTGCTCAAAAGATTAAAAACCTGAGGGTTTATAGTTTTCGCAACGAACATTTTTTTTTTCATTAGCGCTCGCTAGCGCTCATTAGGCCTATCCAGACCTCCGTCTTCAAAACACCATATCTTCAAGAAAAATGGACCAAAACGTTTGAAATTTGCGGCCCTTAATAGACGTACACATTCTCAAGACTTCTGCGAAAACAGAACTTTGAATTTTCACTCCAATAATATTCTACATCATTTTGAAAAAGTCACCAAAATGACCGGCGCCGCACGCAAATCTTCAATCGCCATTTTCAATTCCTTGTAAATAAAATTGTAATTACTTTATTTATTTTACAGGCATAAAGCCTACCAGCTTAGTGTTGTATAGGGGTATTTAACTTCACATATATGTATGTTTTGGAAAACACAACACTTGATGTTTTTATTTTAACGAAGGCCAAGTTATTTATGAAAATTTCTACTGTTATTTTTATTATTTGCGGCTGCAATAATGTTTCCCCTATTTTTCTGCGTTCTAGCATTCAGGGAATAAGCTGGTATATTTAACCTTTTTATTTTTAATTTAATTGGGCAACAGTTTAGCCAAAACTAGGTTTCTAAACACTACTGAACTCGGCAAACATTCCTTCGATTTTACCGGACAATTTTTTTCAAAGTGTTTATCTTGTACTTATTTCAGAGCTCCGACCATAGTAACGATCTTCCTGCTAAAAAAAAATCACGTTTGTATAAAGGTTTGAGCTAAACACTTCGTCCCCCCCCCCCCTTCAATAGTTGCTAAACATAATATCGTAGTTTTTATTCATAGGCCTAATAACGTTGTTAAGAGTTCCAAACTCACATGCACATTCAAAACACAGGCCTCTAACCTCCCAAACTCGGCAATTCCCTTTGCCATCCAAGCTCCTTCAATTCCCTTTGTCATCCAAGCTCCTTCAATTCCCTTCCAATCACAACTCAGTTGTTACTTTCCCCTCCACTCAGAGTGCAAGGCTATCCTGCCCGTCCGCGCTGCCCTACCTACTTCCGGTAGAGACAGCCTGGCCGGGTTGAGTCAGTCTCTCCTCCTCCGAGGCGATCCCTCTTCCCCGTACCCCACCTCCGTCGCTCTCCTACAGATCCGCGCCTGCCCTCCTCTTGCCAGCCGAGCAGCAGCTATAAAACCAGGTTGTGGGAAAAATTCGATAGCATAGCTCAACTCCAAGTCGGACGTGACTACGGCGGTCGGAGCAGAGATGTCCCAGTGCGAATGTTGCCATGCCGGGCAAGGTAGTAGTTTAGGTAACTAGATTTAGCTTTAATTTATTTTTTCGGAATCTTATTCTAAATTTTAATTTAAAGATTCAAACTTAACTTACGACTTTGGATTCGTGATTATGGGTAGTTAAAACCATCGGCATTTTCTGGTTTTCATAACTTAAGGGTTTAAGGGTCCCCTTTCTTAAAACCGGCTTTCTTTCTGTTTGTTTTACATATGTAATCAAGCATTTATTTTTGAGATCACCAAGGTCCTGTAGCATAATTACAGAAGCACAGACTTCGATGGTAGGGCCCTGATTATTGCTAGCTTGACTCAATGTGAATAAGTAGATTTGATCTTGTGCAAGATGCCTTGAAACAAAATATTCGACTAAGCTTGAAATTGTGAGGTACTTTTTCTAACTTAGAGGTGTTTAAGTAACACCAACGAACTTTTTCTATTCGAAATTGTATGTGTGAATTTTCTTAAATGTAAATTCGTTGCCGATAATTTATTTTCTGTAAATTACTTGTGTGCTTTCACGTAAGGCTACTTTGTAGACTAGTTGCCAGTGTAAAATGTTTTTCATTCCCCTGTTTATTAAAACGAAGAGTTTTGAACTCAGTTGCTTCTAGAGAGATTAATTTGCTAGTGTTTTAACTAAAACAATTCTTTTTATTTTAAAGCCTAAGGTTAGCAATTAAACCACCCACCTGGTGGCAGTGAACCAAAATTGATTAGTTAGTACTAAAACTTCAGATAGGACATAGACGCTCTATTCCTAACCGTGCAGTAGTGACTGCTATGCTAGTTTATACTCCGCAAAAGTAAAAATGGCCACTAGAAGTACAACTAAATATCCAGAGACCACACCAGATGTCGGTGCAGAACAGTAGGCACCTCAAGGACCTGTGAGCACCGCTACATAATGTATATTTTCAACAGGCAATAGAAACCAAAATCAACCAGGTAATACTGGTATTTTGGAGTTTCTAGTTGCCTTGAAAATATACATTACCTTTTTTATAGCAATCCTTTTAGCAGTCCTTATAGCAATCCTTTTTTATAGCGACTTTGTCAAGGCGGCGGGCGCCATTAGACTCAAGTTCCCTCAGGTAGCGACCGGTTCCCCTCACAGAAAATTCAGTGTGTAAAAGAGGGTTACAGTGCACGTCGGGCAGTAACAAATGGCCCGATACGGTAAAGTCCCTCTGCTTGGTGGGACATGTTCCGGAGGTAATGGGACGTGAAGACCGTGGGATGTCTCCAGGAGGCAGTTTCCATTGTTTCAGTGATAGGGATGTTGCTGTAGTGAGCCCAGGATGTGGAAATTGCACGGAGTTCGTGGGCCGTTACTCTGATGCTTTTAGAGACATAGTTTGTGTCAAGAACTTAGGCTTGGATGAAGACACTTCTTTAGCCAGGTGGCGATCATGCGAGTGGAAGTGGTGCCGACCTTATTACTGAAGGGAAGGAAAAGTTGGGAGCATCCCAGGCGGATGGGCTTGGATGCCTTAGTTAAAATTGAATTGCCCGGATAGGGCAAAGGGACTGCTCCTCTCCGTCCTCGAGGATAGAAGACAAGAACGGAATGATGAAGGGATGAGTCCTCTCGTTGGGTGTGAGAGTTTTAATCCGAAACGATGCTTGTGCCAGCATAGTCGGGCAGGAAAAAACAGGATTCTTTCTGTGGCAGAGAAGGCTTATAGTTTGCTACAGCGGACACAAGCTGCCAGTGCCACGAGGAATACTGTTTTTATTGTGAGGTGGCTGAGTCTAGTCTAGTGTTGTGTTGCAAGAGGATCGTCTTTTGGTGGATCGATCACAGGCGGCCCGTCGGGGAACGTGTCTAACTGTAGAGAAGCTTTAGAGATGTCATGAGCCGCCTTGGACATGAACCAGGAACACACCCCACACACCAGAGGTTGTGAAGGGGGTCAAGGAACGGAGTGAGGAATGGTGGATCTAGAAGAGGATCATTGGAAAGCGGATCGTTGCATAGTCAAACCATGTGTAGTCCAATTAAAGCTGGCACGAGCCGCCCCGGAATGTAACCAAGAGCACGCCCCAAACATCAAAGATGTGAGGGGGCCCAAAGGACTGAGTGGGGAACGGCGGCTCGAGGATCGTAGGATCAGAGGATCGACGAACGAAGAGCAATGGAAGAGCAGTCGTATCGTGGAGCCGCAGAGAAAAAGAAATCTAAGTGAAAAGGATGGATTAAGGACGAGATCTTGTAACCTGTAAAGAGGTTCGTGTTACCAGCCGTGAGAATGGTACACTAGGATGGTGGAGCCTCTGAGTCGGCTTTGAATAAAGTTGTGAACAATCTGAGGTGGTCTGCATAGGGGGTGGATTGTTACTTGTTCCGAGACACACCAATGAATCCATCATTTCCAGTGACTGTCGTAAATCTTGTTGGCAGAGGATCGGACGGCTCGTGAAGCGATGCGAGTGGTCTCGTTCTCAAGAATGACAGGTGCTCGGAGGAGCTGGATGATAGTAGCAGCCCGAGAAGTCGCAGTGTTTGGTGGTTCGGGTAGAGGATCGATCTTTCGCGTTGGGCCAGGAGGTCCGGACGGCTTGGTAGCCGGTGAGGAGAGTCAATGAGGAGGGTGAGTAATAGTGGAAACCAGGTTGCGACCGGCCAATTCGGAGGAAGAGGATGGCTTGTAAAGAAAAAAATTTGGGACGATCCCCTGATTGTCTGTAGCAGTTCTGGTAGTGCAATCTCGGAAGGATCAGGGTCTCCTTGGAACAGTAGGTCAGGTTGATCCGAGAGGGACGGTTTGACGAGTAATCATGAATGAGGACTAGAGAAAATGAGGAGGAATGGGTGCTCTTCACAACGGACGGAAGATGAAGGCGGACAGGAAGGCTGTGGTACATGACGATTGATGGGTGTCCTGCCAATATTGTGAACAGTTGATGTAGTAACTGTTGGTAGTGACTGAAGGCTGGAGGATGGCATATGCCGACCTGAAAGGGGATGGAGACAGAACGAAAAACTTGAGTCAACAAGGACCAACGAAGGATTGTGGTGTGGCGATTGCGGACGGGGGACGACGGAGATGGACCGAAGGTAAAAACTGGCGGAGCATTGCTCGGCGTGGATCCCAGGTGGGATAAATCCCACTGGTTGTGAACGGCATCCCCCAAGGTTTGTACTTTGTTGAAATTGTTTTTGTTTGTTGTTTTTCTTTTTTTTTTTTAAAGAAAGGAAGGAACGGACTGGAAGTGCTTCAATGGAAGAGTGTGGAGGATCACGATGTAATGGCGGCTTGCCGAAAAACGGTTGGAGAGGATACACGACCTCCAAAAATAAAAAAACCCGTGGAACATTTTTTTTTTCTCTCGGCGACTCGGCCGGGGAAAAAACCCAAATTCAATCGCCTGTATCTCCCAAGAAAATGGACCAATCCGTCTCATCTAAACAGCTCTTAATAGCCACGAACTTTATCTGTTTCCCCCCGCAAACAGAGCACGAAAATTCCATTTAGAAGTCATTCTACAGCATTTAGAAAAACGCACGAAACGGAAGCCGTAAAATCACCGTAGCGCACGAGACGCCATTTTCGACACTTGTAAAAATTTGTATTTACTTTTTATTTTCACTTAGGCGTAAAGCCAAAGACATTAGCTTAGTGTTAGATCGAAGGTAATTAATTACCTCCTACTTAATTGTACAGACAACTTTGGGAGTGTGATATTTTTTATTGTGTTGAACTGCAGCAACTTTTATGAAAAATTTCCACAGCGATCGTCGACTGTCCCTTAACTTTGAAGCTATTTATTCTACTCAAACTTAAATGCGTTATAGCATTCTCTAAGCTAATTTATTTATTCTTTTTATGCTTTATTAATAATAATCTTTTGCCCCCAAAACGCTACCATTAGTCCAACATATACACACATCGGCAATCACCGGACACGAATTTTTGTGTATATATGTTTTGTTTTAATTCTGTACGAAACTCGACTGACCCATCCGAATGTTACTACTAGCTTGCTCTGCTATTAAAAACCAAAAGATATTTATAAAAGATCTATTTCCATGCAATCCGAAAGTCAAACTGTGCTTAAAAACTTCGAATCCTCAATCCCCCCCC
>JAHWFP010218218.1:10626-23395 GCA_023313725.1 Lithobius niger | reverse complement strand
CCCCCCCCCCCCCCCCCCGCCAAAACTAGTTGTGGTTTATAACACTGCAGTTTTCAGTTAAAGCCTGTAAAATTTAATAGTAATACTTTATGTATTACCCAAACCAAAGTACTAAGCTTTAACACGAGCCAATTCACGATGTGCATTTGTAAATATTCAATCAATAATCAATTTCACAATGCAAAGACCATTTCCCAAAGTTCAAGAGTTGAAAACTCTATTTGGTCGATCTCTAACCATTCCCTATTCCTTCAAACGGCTCTGCACGAAAACCCTTTGCTCTACCGACTTTCCCATTGTTCTCCTGGCCCTCCACCAATCAGACCCCCGTAGCTCTCCTCGGCGTCCGCGCTTAGGTAGAGAAAATCCGCTGCTCCAGCATAAAAAGCCCCAGTTGCCCTCCCTCTACAGCTCAGTCAGCACAGCTCACAGATCTCTCAAGCTAGAAGGGTCACGCCGGTCGGGTGTGGAGATGTCACGTCTGGGATTGCCATGCCAGGCAAAATGGTAGTGGTTGTAAGTAAACTAGTTTAACTTTAGAAGTTTATCTTTAGGACCCCCCAATTCTAAATTTATAGTCTAAATTAAATTAACCTCTAGCTTAGAGTCTTTATGGTTGGTAAGCCAAATCGGCATTGCTGGTCTTTACCACCATAATGTTAGAGTAGGCATCTCTTTCTAAAAAGCCAGTTTCTTTCTTTGTTCATTTTTTAAATGTAAACAAAGGGACGATTTGATCCTCGCGAGGAAAAATAACTGTGGGACGACTTGAAAACTACAGTTGTCAAATATAGTAGTAACTTAGCGGACGCGGTTCAGCTTGCTTTTTCTTGTCTAAATTAAGTGTTTAAGAACAAACATCGTTGTTCTTGTATCCAAGTGAATTTCTAATGTAAATTCTTGATTTATTTGTTTTTGCCAAACTTGTCAAAAGCTGAACTAGTGAACTAAATGTAAAAGTGTTATTTTTATTATTCTGATGTTTTAAAATAAAAACCAAGAGTTTTTAAACCTCAGGCTCGTTTCCTAGTACGATTAATTGTTTTTAAGTGTAAATTATTATGTAGCCCATTTTAGCTTTATACTTCGTTTAAGCAATTAAATTAATCCACCGTTGGTGGCAGTGTAATTACCGGTAGCATTAAGGTTAGGCCTAGAATAGGACACCGACGCTCCATCCCCCAAGCCGGGACTGTAGCCCATGCTGTGTTATTGAACGTAAAAAGTCGTCAAAACCACAAAACCTGATGCTAAGAAATACTCGTCAACCAAGGATGTCGGGGGCGCTACAAGCACCTCAGCCGTCGTAGCGTCCGCCGCTACAACGACTTGTGAAAGTCTTCTAGAGGAAGCGGATCGTGAGGCGGAGTACTGACGGACGTGCAGGAAAAATTGCAAGAGTGAGAGACGGTAACGGAGGACATGCGGATGGGCACGTGTTGTCCCAGTCTTTTCTTCGGTGTCAGGGCAGTGATTCCTGTGATCACTACTTTACGGGAGCGAAGGATCGGTGGAGACAGTGAAAGAGGCAAAAAGTCTGGTGACTGTTGTCCTAGAATAGTGTAGTGGATGTCAAAGTTGGGAGAAGCTGGCAGCTCTTCACAAAGTAGGTCCACTAGAACAGAAGACGGAGGTGGAGGGGGATCATGGCCTAGTATATTGTCCAGAGAGGACGAGCATGTTGGTGAAAGGACAGGAACACAGAAGCGCCATTGAAAGGTTGGAAAGGCAACGGGCAGGCGAACGGAGTCTGGTGGATGAAAGGTAGGTGAAGGCTGGCTCGATGTTCCAAGAGGAACAGCGAAGGCTGGTAATGGTAAGGACGGAAGCGGATGGCGGAGCGTACGTCCGAGGATCGAAGGACCAGCTGATGAAGAGGATGAATGAAAAGAGGATGGTGCCTGCGAGATGTACGGGATACGACCTGAGGCGGATCGGCCTCTACGAAAAGCGCCCTTGGTTGCTTCAGAAGGAAACGAGGTTATTAATGCCGGGAAGATAGCGGACGGTAGATTGAGAGGCTGTTGAACAGCAGAGGATTGGGGAGTACGGATGCGTCGGACCGATGATGTGTTACCGTGGCAGGAGGAATTATCCTAATACAAAGGGGAGGACAGAGTGGCCTGCGGATCCACGGACTGTAGAAGGCATCGCCGGGAGCGGAGCCTCAACCGGTAGAATCTTGGAAGACATCCTGCAGAAGCGGATGAGGGCGGATCGAAGAGAGAACGAGGATCGCTGGTCCGGCGGACGAGAAGTGGATTATTTCGAAGCAGGTGACGAGCCGAATCGTGAAGATTGGATGCTGTATTGAGTGCAACTACTCGTAGTAGAAACGTAGAATTAAACAGAGCACGAATAAACCAGTTAATAGCATGGTAGGTGGCAAAGCAATTCTTCCTAAAAACTTGGTTAATAAGGAGCGCCAGTTGGCGGGTATCCTCAGAGGGAGGATCGGTGTAGAGTCTTTCGCAGAGTGCGTTGGCTACCGTGCTGAGGACATCCCCTTGGGATGCAGCGCGAAGGCCTAGGTGGAGGATGTGGTCGTTGTCACGAAGGTCGTAAACGGGAACAGCTGCTCGTCGAGGAAGGTAGTAAGAAGTGTAGTGGACTAACCTAGTAGTGGAGGTTGGTGCGGAAGCTGATCACGTAAACCAAAGCCAAAGCCAAAACCAGTGGCAAGACCTTGGTTCTTGGAAATAGGCTCGGAGGTGGAAGATGGTTTGAATAAAAAACAATCTGGAACGATCCTTTCTACTGTTTTCAGTAGCTCAGGCAAAGGAATTTCGGAAGGATCAGGAGATAAGAGTCTAGGTCCTCGTCCGCAGGTAGGACCGGAGGAAGAGCGGACGGTGGGAGGACCAGATGAAAAGCAGACGGTGTGGGACGCGGATCGTCAGGAGCAGTAGAAGGACCGGCTTATTCCAAGGAGGGCTTGCAGCGCTTAGGAATGGAGGAAGCCAGGCCAAAGAATGGTCAGAGACAGGTGCTTTGCGCTTGAAAGCCTGGATCGAGGAGTCCATAAGAGTGTGGACCTGGGATGGAGTAAGAGGATCGTTGGTCCGCTGGGTTGCGGATCCATCAGTAACAGAGGGACAAGAGGAGTGCGAGGAAAGGTCCAATGGAGTAAGGTGCGGACCGACGTAGGATGCCAATTTGGCAGCAACCTTTCGAGCTTTAAGTTGAAGCTTGAGGCAAGCATAGCGTTCTTTGGTACGAGAGAGTTTGTCCACTAAGGATCGTAGGTCCTGAGTTGGCGGAGGTTGACTGCAGGGAATCGGGGACGTGGCTGCAGTATCACAAGGTAACGGAACGGATGGTTCAGAAAGAAGAGAATTGGGTGGCGGACGAGGCTGTTCTACAGAATCCTGGTCCGCAGTGAGTTCAAGAATTTCCACATGATCCGCAACTGGAGGGACCGGAGGAGACGCGGACCAAGGCGTGCGGGATGAGGAACCTTCCCTTGGCGTTCCCTTAGCACGAGGCATGAGGATCGAGGAGGGGCTTGATAGCGGATGGAGGATAGGATTAGGCGCAGCGGATCGAAGTGAACAGCGTGGCGCATAGAGAAGAAAAGGTGAGCTTACCGCTCCGCCTCGGCTTTTATATGAGGGAAGCTGCGCAGTAAGATGCGCAGTAGGTAGCGAACCGGAAGGACATCTTCAATTTAATTTCTCTAGCTTGAACAGCATTTTGAGAAGGAAAATGCTATAAAAAAGGTAATGTACATTTTCAAGGCAATTAGAAACTAAAATTAAGCAGGTTCGGGCCCTGCAATTTTAGTCTTTTTATAGCCGACGAAAAAATACATTACCTGTTTTATAGCAGATTTTGTCACCAGGTGGAGGGCTAGGTTCAAGTCTCCCGCTGTACGAGACGGCGCCCCAAGGAAAGTTTATTCCCGATGAAGACACCTGTTCCCCAACCAATTTCATCGTGCCGACTAGGTCGGAGGAATAGCGACAGTCGAGGACGAGTGGCTATACAAAAGGTGAGATTGGGGAATGCGGGCTGCACATTGTTATTAAAGTGATTGTGTACCTCAAGCAGAGGTCTTGACAGCAAAGGGGTACAAGGTAAGTAACCAGACTCATATACCGAAATGGCTTACCTTGTGGGAAGAATGATGACTTGAGGATGGTTTCCAAGAGGACAGACACTATGTTAGAACAGAACATCAGGTTGAGGATGAAGAAGAGGCCATAACGGCAGTTGCGGTTATGATGAGTTCGGAACGAAGGATTAGACTAGAATCATCCTAAGGATACGCTGGAACTTGTGTGAAGAGTGTGGCTGCAATGATTGTTTTATCTTCTTCTTACTTCGTCCGTTGAGTGTTTTTTTTTTTTTTTTGTCGTTTGATGAGGGAGGAACGAAGGATGTGAAGCGAGGAGTAATGTTCACCGTCCTCTTTTGAGGAGAGGACTGTTAAAGGGAACGCCTCGCTGGCCCAATGGGACGTGGGAATGTGAGTTGACTTGAAACTAGATGGTTGTTATGGGATCATCCGGAAACCAAGGGCTACTCCTTTCACCTTAGCACGGCATGGGAAGCAGGGTAGATCACCAGAAGCAGTTGGTGTGTGGGGGTTTATCCCGTGGAATACTGGCACGAATGATGGGGCATTATCAAATTGCCACACGGAGTAATTTGTAATGCGAGACAAGACTGGTGACTGGTAGTTTCTCACCAGAGTGAGACAAGGGAACGTCGAGCCGGAACGGAAAGAGGCGTGTCCTGGATAACAAGTGTGGAGAGTAGTGTCTGCAGACTTAAGCGTGGTGAATGTTGTGCAGGTTAATGTTGTAGTCGACGGCTCAACTGCGCTGTGAGTAGGAAGCACTGTTGTGACGGTCGTTGGCGTAGGAACGATTGGTGAGTGTATATCCTGTTGATCGGGAACGGCAGGAGGATCAGATGCAGAAACCGTGGGCAACATGGGAATAGCGTGCAGATCGGCTAAAGGTGATGCTGAACGCCGTGCAGTGGAGGAGTGATCATACAAAGGGGACGGTAAAGGCGATGGTGCAGCTTGGTGTAGTTCACTGACGGATGGGGAATGTTGTGGCGTTGCTGAGGTCTGGGGTCCGGGTGAAGGAACGGCTGTTGATGTGGGCACGTTATGAGGGCAGCGTGTTCGGGAACGGGCACAATAGTACGCTCGCCATGATGGAGATGACGGGATCGGAGAAAGCAATAAATGATGAGACCTTAGCAGAGTAAAGTTTACCCTCAGAGTAATAACGTCGGTTGACGATTTCCAGTTCGTTGGTAAGTGCCTCGTTAGATGCTCGCAAGAAAGCGTTTTCGCCACATAACTGGTCAGAAGATTCAGCCGCTTGTCTGAGGGACGGGAGAAAGCGGAACGCAGAGCCGCATATTCCACAGCGAACTTTTCGGCAAAGGAGAGGACGAAATCTACGTTGAAATTAAGGTCTTCGGTTTCCCTGGCGGATAAATGGATGCCTCTTGTTAGTGCCTCGCGTAATACAGAGGGCTGACGGGAACAGAGCGATTCCTGGTGGAGGGTCCGACTGCTGCGTCGTTGCCTCGGAACGTGGAGGTGGAGCTGGCGAAGTAGGAAGCTTGGAGGGAGCAGCCATGCTGTGTGCGGAAGTGGGTGGAAAGGCCTTCTTCTTGGTCCTGTCGGGGGTGGTTATTGGACCACGGTGGACGGGCAGAGCAAGAGGGACGTGGGCCATCTTGATTCGCACCGACTTAGGAAGTTAATGCAAGTTAATGCAAGTTAATGCGACTTAGTAAGTTAATGCAAGTTAATGGAAGTGACTGTCCGCAAGCATATGATGCAATACTTACGACCTCACTGGAAAGGACCAGAATGGTTTCTTGCCGGGTCGTTCTGCAGTACATCAACTGTTACTGGTCCCGGATAAATGGACCAGTGCACTCGATCCGGGAATTCCTTCTGACGTAATTCTGTTTGACTTCCAGAAGGCTTTTGAGTTTGTGTTACATGAAAAGCGATTTTATAAGCTTTCCCAGTGTGGATTTGGAGGCAATCTTTTGATTTGGATCCGCGCCTTTGTTTCAAACCGTACGCAGAGTGTCGTTATTGGTGAATGTTGCTCATCTCCAGTTGATCTTTCTAGTGGGGTGCCCCAGGGTTCGGTACTTGGCCCACTTTTGTTTATCCTTTTCTTAAATGAGCTGTCCTGCAACCAATCCGGTGCTAGCAAGGAAAAGTTCCCTGATGATCTAAAACTACACTCGGCATTGGTTGATGCACACGATCATCAGGCATTAAATAAGGAAATCGTGTACATTTCAAACTGGGCAACCACTTGGCAATTGCCGATATCTTACCACAAATGCACAAGTTTTCATATTGGAAACCAAACCCCGTTCTTCATATATCCTTAATAACAAACCACTGCCCGAAGTAAACCTTGTAAAAGATCTTGGTGTTTGGTTCACTCATGACTTAAAACAGTCAATTCATTGTGCCCACATTGTCTCTGTTGCAAATCATCGGCTTGCAATTGTTCTGCATTGTTTTACTTCTGGAGATGTTCCAACAAAAATCTGGGCCTTTAAAGTGTATGTGAGACCACTGCTGGAATACGCAAGTCCGGTGTGGTCCCCCTTCCTTCTCAAGAATATTGACCTAATTGAGTCGGTACAGAGGCGGTTCACCATGTAATGTCAGTCCGCCGAAAAAAGGTTGGAGTGGATACCTGGCCTCCAACCATAAAAAAGCTTAGGGTGGATCTTTTTTTCTGAGCGCCCAAAAACCTCGATTTTCAAACCTCAGCCATTTTCTTAATACTGGACAGAAACAGCCAAACTTGGAACCCTTTAATAGCCAGTCTTCAGCTACAGACTGGGGACAACAGAACTTTAAAATTCCATCTAGAAGATTCACAATCTGCATTTGAAATCTCTCAAAACCAACCGCAGCGCTCACCACTTCCAGCCGCCATTATTGAAACTCATTGTACATTTGTAATTTACTTTCATTATTCTTTTTGGGAAATGTTGCTCATCTCCAGTTGATATTTCTAGCTTAGTTGTGAATTAGGAGGGGCTTCCCTAATTGGTACTTAACCTCACATAAATATGGATACAGACACTTATTTTTGATTTGTAGTTGATTTTTCACCAAAGTTATAGAAAATGTCCACCTATGATCTAAACTCCGTCTTTCTGCTTCAGCAATTAAAACATAAAACTTAATTAATGCGTTATAGCATTCATCGAAGCTAGTATATTTAATCTTTTTATATATTCTTTTGCCCCCAGAACGCTACCATAAGTCCGAAACAATTCGACATCAGCATTCTCACGGACACAAATTTTTTTTTTAAATATTTTTGCTTTAATTCTCCATCAAACTCCGACAGTGACCATCCGAATGCAATAACTATCCCTTCCTTCAATTATACGAATTATCCAGAAAAGATCTGTTCCCAAAGCCAACCAAAGTCAACCTGTGCATTAAAACTCCGCCCCCCCCCCCCCAACCTAGTTGTGGTGTATAACACCGCAGTTTACAATTAAAGCTTGCACAATCTAATAGTAGTGATTTATTCATTACCCAAACCAAACTACTAAGCTTCAACAAGAGCCATTTCACAAAGCAATCATGTAAATATACAATCCATAGTCAATATTTTAATGTAAAAGCCTTTCCCAATGTTCAGTTGAGTTAAAACTCAATTTGGCCTATCTTTACATGTCCCTACTCCTTCAAACGGCTCTGCACCAAAACCCTTTGCGAAACCGACTTCTCCTCCGACTTTCCATTGTTCTCCTGGCCCTCAGCCAATCAGACTCCCGGAGCTCTCCTCGGCGTCCGCGCTTCAGTCGCGAGAATCCACTGCTCCGGCATAAAAAAGGCCCCCAAAACCCTCCCTCCTTAGCACAGCTCACAGATCCCAAAGCAAGAAGGGTCACGCCAGTCGGGAGTGGAGACGTCACGTCCGAGGATGCCATGCCGGGCTAAATGGTAGTGGTTCGTATGTTTATAGTTTAGCTTTTGAAAGTTTAATTTAGGACCCCTAATTCAAAATTCATAGTTTAAAAACTTAACTTAACATCTAGCTAGAGAAAATTATGGTTGGCAAGCCATCGGCATTTCTGGCCCCCTGCCTTCCATAACGTCAGAGTGGTTCTCTTACTAAAAACGTCAAAATACCAGTGTTACCTGGTTAATTTTGTTTCTATTGCCGATTGAAAAAATACATTACCTATTTTTTGGCATTCTCCTTCTCCAATGCTGTTTCAACTAGAGATTAAACAAGGTTCTTCCGGTTCGCTACCTACTGCGCTGTAACGGCGGACGCTAAGACGGCTTAGGCGCTTGTAACGCCCCGTTTCCCTGGTGTGCGTGGAGTTTCAGCTTGAGGTTAATCGGTGTTAATGACGACTTTTAACGTTATTCAACACAGCATGGGCGACTGTCCCAGCATGGGGGATGGAGCGCCGGTCCTAATTAAAGGGGCCTAACCTTAAACTGTCGGTATCGCTCCCACCAACGGTGGATTTAACTGTTTTACTAGCTAAAATTTAAGATTGGCTACATATTTATTTTACACTAAAATACAATTAATCAAATTCAGCAAACGACTGAAGCTTAAAACTCCTGGTTTTTTATTTTTGCGACAGAGAATGAAAACACTTACATTATAGTTTGCTTCTGAGAAGCTTTTGAATCCAATTAATTAAAAGCAGCAAGTTTGAATATACCTTAGTACATCATAAAATCAGACAAACAACACTGGTGTTTGAATTAAAAGTAAAATTTTAACAATAGAAAAAGTAATATTACGTGCTCCCGGAGATACCCACAAGACTTAACAGCCGCAACTGATAAAAGTCTGACAGTATGTTTCTACATGATCAACCGTCCACAGTTACGTTTCTAAGTTTTCCAAGTACAAAAAGATCAACCTCCCTTAGTTCCCTCGAGAACTGTTCTAAGTAATAAGAAGCCCGGCAATTTTACACTTAGGCATCAGTTTGTTTCAATTTGACTTCCACAAAGATCAAACCGTCAAGTAGTTTAGTTTAAAAATCCATTTAAATTAAACTGGAAAAGTTGGTTTTTAGTAAGAGAACCACTCTGACGTTATGGGGAGAGAGAACCTAAGATGCCGCTACAGGCGTCTCCACCATAAATTTCTACAAGCTAGAGAGTTAAAGTTTACAATTAAACTAAAATTTAGAATATGGGGTTCCTAAACTGAACTTTCAAAAGCTAAACTATAACATATGAACCACTACCATTGTGCCCGGCATGGCTTTCTTCGGACATGGCATCTCCACTCCCGACTGGTGTGACCCTTCTCTAGCTTGAGATCTGTGAGCTGTGCTAACGATTGTGTTCTGGGGCAGGGATTTTATACACATAACCGGAAGTTAGCGCGGACGCCGAGGATAGCTGCGGGGGTATGATTGGCTGAGAGCCTCGAGAACAATGGAAAGTGGGAGGAGAAGTCGGATGAACAAAGGGACTGGGTGCAGAGCCGTTTGAAGGAGTAGGGACATGTAAGATAGGCCTTTACTTTGTATTATTGGCTATGGAATGAATATTTACATGTTTGCAGCATGAATAGGCTCTTGTTAAAGCTTAATACTTGGCTTTGAGTAATGTAGAGAGCATTACTATTACATTTTATAAGCTTTAACTGAAAACTGCAGTGTTATACACCACAACTAGTTTTGGCTGGGGGGGGGGGGGGGGGGGACCCAAAAGGGGGATTCGAAGTTTTTGCACAGTTTGACTTTCGGATTTGGTTTGAACAGATCTTTTATAAACATCTTTTGGGTTTTAATAGTAGGTCAAGCTATTTGTGGCATTCGGTAGGTCTCAGTCAGGTCAGAGGAGAACTAAAATAAACATATATACACTGAAAATTCGTGTCCGGTAGAATGCCAGGTCGTAGTACGTTTGGACATATGGTAGCGTTTCTGGGGGTAAAAGAATATAATAAAAGGATAAATGTGGTTAAATAAACTAGCTTAGTTGGATGCTATAACGCATTAAGTACTAGGAACGTTTAAATTTTGGAATTAAAATTGATCGTTGTGGAAATATTTCATATGGATTGCGGCCGACAAACACAATAAAAAATATCACACTACAAATGGTTGTCTGTGCAAATCCTCGAGGTTCAGTACCTTCGCAGAGGAAGCTCCTCCTAAAATGCACTAAGCTAGTGTGTTCGGGCTTTTTGCCCTAAAAGGAAAAGAATAAAATGATAATACATAAGTACAGAGTTTAACAATGGCGGCCATGTTGAGGGAGCGCTGAAGTGGCTTTGGGGTGATCTTCAAACGTAGTTTAATGGTACTTCCTGGTGGAAAGTCCGGATTTGGGCTTCCCCAAAAGTCTTGTTTTTGGACAGGCTATTGAATGTCGAAGAGTTTGTAAGAATCGGACCATTATTGCAAAAACGGCTGGATTTGCCTCGGCGAGGCATTTGGGTGCTCCAAAGAAAAAAAAATTCAAATTTTTGAAAAACAGGCGTTTTACGGTGGCGCTCGTTTACAACGCAGCTCCACTGCTTCAGCCTCCATCGCATATATAGTTGAAGCAGAGCGACAGAGCATACCTTTTCGACATCTCTTCCCTGCCCAAAAGGCAATGAGAGGGGAGGAGGGCGGAAGCCAGGTAATGTATTTTTTCAATAGGCAATAGAAACCAAAATTAACCAGGTAACACTGGTATTTTGACGTTTCTAGTTGCCTTGAAAAAATCTATTACCTATTTTTTAGCATTCCCATTGACTTCGTCAAGGCGGAGGGTGCCATTTGACCGGAGTCCCCTCAGATAGTGACCAGCCCCTGGAACACAAAGTGATTTCCAGCATGACAGGGGTCAAAGTACACGGTGGGCTGCTATGAAAGGCCCACGCGGTACAAGCCGTCGGCATGGTGAGACATGTCCCAGAGGTAATGGGATGTGAAGATGGTAGGATGGCACCAGGAGGCAGATTCCATGATGTCCGTGATGGAGATATTGCTGAAGTGAGTCCAGGAGGTAGAAATTGCACGAAGTTCATTCGCCGTGACTTTAATACGTTCCGTGACACAGTTGACATCAATAGCGTCGTAGGCCTGGAGGATGACCGTCTTGATCCAGGAGGCAATCATGCGAGTGGAGGTTTCCCCAGTCTTGCTGCTGAACGGAAGAAAAGTTGAGTACGGTCCCTTCGTATAGGATGGGACGCTTGTAAATAGAATCGGACGGCTCGTACAGGACAGAGAGTTCTCTCTTGATCATCGCCCAAGATGCTGGAAAGAGACAGGATGATGAAGGGATGCGTCCGGTCAGTGGGCTTCTGGGTCTTTGCTCGGAAGGAGGAGCAATGCGTAAGGGTAACGCCTTTGAAATCTGGCAAGAAAAATCAGTCCCGTTCTCTGGCGGAAAGAGCTTGTAGCTCGCTGCAGCGGAGGCACGTGGCGAGGGCAACGAGATACAAGGCCTTCCAGGTGAGATGGCTAAGACGTGCGGAGGCCAAAGGATCATAGGGGGCAGCCACCAAGGCCGTCAAAACAATGGAAAGGTCCCAGTCGGGGAAATTCTTGGGGACACGAGGACGACGCAGTTGGAACGAGTGTATCAGAGATGAGATTTTGTAATCCGTGAGGAGGTCGGTATTTCCGGCTGCTTTAAAGACGGCGTTCAAGGCTGACCTATATACTAAGATGGTAGATCCTTTTAATCCCTCCTTAAATAAGGAGGTTAGGAAGCAGAGGAGGTCGGGCATAGGAGGATGGACTGGATTGCCGTTTCCAATGGCTGTCGTAAACTTTTGCAGTGGAGGATCGGACAGCTCGGGAAGCGATACGAGAGGCCTCGTCTTCAAAAATGCCTGTTGAGCGGAGGAGTCGGATGATAGTAGCCACCCGTGACGGCGTAGCGACGGTAGGTTCGGGTGGTAAATTTGGCCTCGGTCTTGAGAGAGAAGGTCCCGGTGTGCTGACAGTTGACGAGGCGAGTCGATGAGAAGAGACAGGAGGAATGGGAACCATGCAGCGGACGGCCAGTTCGGTGCAACTAAAAGGAACCGCCCCGTGCATCCGGCGTGCTTGCGGAGGACGAGAGGAAGGAGGCGCGGGGGAGCAAACGTATGCGCATGGAGGTGGTTCCAATCGAGAGTGAGGGCATCCACTGCCCGGGCACGGGGATCCGGAAGTGGTCTGAAAAACAAGGGAAGCTTGTTGTTGAACCTCGTGGCAAAGAGGTCCACCACAGGACGTTGCCAAAGGGCAAAGAGTATGGCAAACGGAGGGGTGGAGAGCCCATTCACTGACTGGAGGTTTCTTGCGAGAGAGCGAGTCGGCTATGACATTCAGGGATCCCGGAATATGGGGGGGAAGTAAGAGAATATGGTTGGCGATGCAATATTGAAAGATCTCGGAGGTTATCTGGTGGAGCGAGGGGGAGTGCGTCCCACCACCCTTGCGGACGTATGCTACCGCCATAGTGTTGTCGACGTGAATTTGCACTACTTTGGAGGATAGAAACTTCTTAAAATGGCGGAGACTGAGGAGGACTGCCCGAACTGTGTTCGGTCGTTCCCGGGGGCTATTGACCGGAGGCTGTTAAATTGTCGACGTGGGCTCCCCATCCTAGTCGTGAGGCATCCGTGAAGAGGTGGAGGTGCGGAGGAGGTTCGTGGAGGGGAACCGATGCGGTAAGGTTCATGACTTCCATCCACCTAGATTCCGAGGAGGGAGTCTGGTGGCGACGGACGAATCCCCCCCCCCCCCCCCCGGGGGGGGGGGGGGGGGGGGGGGGGGG
>JAHWFP010218217.1:0-44617 GCA_023313725.1 Lithobius niger | reverse complement strand
CTACATGTTTAGTTGGAAACCACATTTACTGGAATCATGCGTACGCCTGTACTCGTATTATGTGTTTAAGTTTTGAAATGCTTGTATCGAATACACGACCTTCAATTTTGTTTTTTTAACGCTCACGCGATTGTTACTTTTGTATCACGAACGTCACCTAGTGTTGATTGTTATGTACAGACTCTCCCATATTTCAGGATTTACGTGAGCGCGTTTCTCTTGCCAACCCTGCCATTACGTATTTACATATTTACTATGCTTTCTTTACGTTTTTTGGTCTCATCCAACGGGGCTGTGTGTTTGACCTCCGTTTTTTATTGAGACTTTAAAAAGGCTGGTTTTCCCGACCTCAACTTACATTTTCTGTAAACATTCCTACTTGTAAGCTTACCGTTTAAGAGCCGTATGTATCTTTGCGTTTTTCTTTGTATTAGGGCGTATCGTTTTTACACTACAACCACGACAGCTCCATTATTTTCTCTTTTTGTTAACATCATTACGTCTTTTGGTAGCTCCTCTTCTAGCCCACTAGCACTGCATGGGAGCGATCACCTCCCCATTGTGTTGTCAATAACACAAGGGGTTCTGTGGCTTCCAGGCCAGCCCAGTGGGTGCTTAAACGAGCTGAGTGGTCAGACTTTGCTGAGGCTGCTGTCTTTCAGCGTGCAGTAGGGGACTTTTCTGATGAGGATAAACTTTCAACTCATGCTACTATCTCGCGTACGTCCACACACCCGTGACGGGTACCTGTTCTGTGGCGGACGCCTGCTTGAGGGGGTGGGGGCAGGCGATGCAGGCCCGCAGGCAAGTGTTGCATGCATTTACAGTAAGCACAACTACTGACAACTCTGAAGCCTATAAGCGCTGTCATGCCCGTGCCAGATATGTCATCCGTGAGGCCAAGTATGCTTCGTGGGCAGCTTATGTTTCGTCGATCACGCGCTCAACACCTTCTCAACAGGTGTGGAGTAAGGTGTGCCAAATTTCGGGGAAGAACATGCCTTCCCCCGGTGTCGCAGTTGAGGGTAGCGAATGCCGTGATCTCTTCTGTGCCGGATATCGTTGATTATCTTGCATCTTCATTTACGCGGGTCTCGAGTTATAACGATTATGATCCTGGTTTCCTCGGGATTAAGCGTAGAGAAGAGGCTCATCCTCTAGACTTTTGCTTCGATGGGCTAGAGGAATGCTATTTATCGTTTACCAGGCAGGAATTTGTTTCAACTTTGTCCAGGTTGCATGACTCCGCCCCAGGGCCTGTTGATGTTCACTATCAGCTGTTGAATCATCTGTCCCTTGCCTTCCAGCATTTCTTGTTGATGTTCAACCGTGTGTGGGCAGAGGGCTCGATTCCGGCTGCGTGGAGGACAGCAGTGGTTATCGTGATTGTAAAACCGGGCAAAGACTCGACTTCTCCTTCCAATTATTACCCAATCGCTCTGACTAGCTGTGTCTGTAAACTTATGGAAAAGGTGATCAGTGAGAGGGTGGTCTGGGTGCTGGAATCGCGGGGATTTTTATCTGCATCCCAGTGTGGCTTTCGACGGTTTCGGTCAACCATCAATCATCTGGTTGCCCTTGAATCAGATGTGAGGGAGGCTTTTTGCCTGCATCAACATCTGGTTCAAGTCTTCTTTGATTGGAGGAGGCTTATACAACCTGGCGATATGAGATTATCCATAATCTCTATGACTGTGGCTTGAAGGAACGAATGCCACTGCTCCTTCCTGCTTTCCTCTCAGGCCATTCTTTTGATGATCATGTCGGGGCGGCTCTTTCCCGCCTGTTTGTCTAGGAGAATGGTGTGCCTCGGGAGGTGTTTCAGTGTCGTCTTGTTGTATAGATTTTTTCTGGCGTAATTATCATATGATGTTATAATACGGTGATTTATAGCATTATTGCACTATTGGTAAATAGCATACATTATTGTAGGCGTGTTGTTTTTATATCGTTGCTTGACATTTCTGGTCTGGTTTTTCTGTTAACTCATTCTAGTT
The DNA here is from genome assembly GCA_023313725.1 of Lithobius niger. Lineage (NCBI taxonomy): Eukaryota > Metazoa > Arthropoda > Chilopoda > Lithobiomorpha > Lithobiidae > Lithobius > Lithobius niger. The sequence continues at coordinate 42,620 of JAHWFP010218217.1, read as the reverse complement.
GCCTAATTTTTCATTAAATTGATTCTTGTTGACTGAGCTTCCCGGTCAACTGAGAATGTTGATTTCTTACCGACTTCGGCATTACGTTGAATGCCTGGTTCAATGTGAAATAAATTTGGCATCAGTATGTGTTGATATAGTGTTAACCAGACAGTATGAAATGTGTTACATACCTGTGAAGTTTCTGCGTGATGCTAATACTTTTGCAATGAGTTATGATATTTTTTTACTCAGTTTTTTGAACATACAAATGTATGCGAATAGTATCGCAAGAAAGTATTATAAAGTGTTTTTGGGGGGGGGATTGCAGTAAAAAGGGCTAAATAAACTGAAGAATTATTTGAATGAATTGTTAATTAAGTATGTTTGTATACGTTATGAACAAATCCGCAAAGCAGCATCTTACCTAAAGTGCATTTAAAATCAATTAGAGGGAAAAAATATGGTGTCCATCAATCGTTACCAAACTCAGGGTTGCAGGTTTTGCTCCATCAGTAATCACAAACGATAAATCTAATTACTATTATCAAAAAGCACAATCAAAAGGTTGTTATGTTCTTTTCTTACAGCACATCAGCTGAGTACAGGATCATTGCTTATACATTTTGCAGGCAGTGCGTTAAAAAATAACCTATTATATGTAGGTATATTGTTACGTACTTTTATTAATCTAGTTATTTACCTATTTATTTATTTATTTGAATATTCGTTTCGCTACTTTAATGCCTTAAGATAGAACCAAGGAGAGTTGCATGATTCATTAAAAAAACAGTCCACAACATTTTTTCAAAAGAGAAAATGAAGAGAATGGGGTTAAATTGAAACTAGTTCATAATATTGGATAATCATAATATTCTGAATGTGTGTTTTGTACACTGTTCTGGCTCTGGAAACACCAAACGTAGCGTTATACCTAGTTGCAGCTGGTAGATTGGAAACGTGTACACGTCTGAGAAGTTCAGGCGTAAAAATTTTTCCCATGTATCACGTAATATAAAAAAATTTATTCAATGCTTTGTTTGATGCCGGTACTCCGAATTTAATACACATATTTGTGTTGGAATAACCATCTCTCTTTAGTGCGGATTTAAAACAAATAAATCTGACTAAATTTCTTTGAATTCTTTCCACCTCTGCATCTAGACACACGCTAGTATGTCGCGCCAATTTAGGCAACAATCATCACATCAATTCAATTGTCAAGGTTGTAAACCATTGTATCGCGACGCCATAGCATCAATGTATATTATCCTAAACCATAGCTTGGCATATTTCAGGTGCTTGGGGGAAAATAATAATACGAACGAACGAATGTTAGCTAAGCAGCTTTCAATGCAAAATCTGACCCTCAATAACGTTACTATCTAGTTACTACCTAGTTAGCTAGCTACCTTGCTAATTCTAGTTCGCTCATCCCCATGTTAATTTCCGTAGGGTGATTTTTCATTGATACTGAAATAACGGGAAGGCTTTCAGATATGAAATTGGACGGTTGACTGCAGTACGATACAACTGCATACATTTTCTGGTTTACAGCTTGTGGGTGTAATGGGAATGGCGTGGGATGGCGTGTAAGTACGAAAGTACTGTTATAGCCATTGTTAGTATTGTTGGCATCATCTCACAGATCAGATTAGTTAGATCAGGTTAGTTCATTCTACTTGGCTAAACGATTTCGCTGAAAAATCGTAAAAATTTTAGTGCGCATAGAACAGACCTACGGATTAAGTTATTCAGGGTTCGTGTGACTCCTTGAAAAGCAAAAATGCCGATGCAAATAAAATAAAACAGCTGTCACGAAGTTTTGAATATGATATCTTGAAAAGAGGTGTATGTATGATGGACGAATAGGAGTAGACGGACAGGAGACGACTATATTGATGAAAAAGTTAGCTCGAATGTAGGCGAGTGTATAACACTATATTAGGACAACAATAATTTTGAAACGGGATATGGTTTTAATTTTATTTACGTGTTTAATGGTTGAATACAGTAGTAAGGTTTCATGTGGACTAAACAGTACAGGAACACTAAGGCATACAAAACCTTACAGAAAAGTTTATTTGTGTTCCTTTGCTGTTTTGGTTTCGGATCAATAAAATCTTACTTTAACATCAAACGAGTTCGTTTTTGTTTTCTAATTCGTGATACTTTGACATACCAAATTGGTTTTCTGTACTCGTTGCAAACGCAGTTAATTTCGCCATTTCGGTGGCTCATTCAGTGCAAGTTTTCTTTTAGAAGTTGGTTTGTTCGTAGCTCTCTTTTAGCAGCTTTGAACTTTATTAACATGGGACAGCAAGCCAAATGGGCAACGGAAATGGTAGCTTTAACACGGGAAAGTTACGTGAACCCATTATAAAAACTAAGTCGTAATAAGGATAATGGATACTCTTCACGTTTCCTGAATGTGCGGGTGGATTGTTGGCTCACCAGCATTGTTAGCATTAGTTTAATCATTTTAACGCTCGTTAAACCATTTGAATTATTTTCAGTCTATGTCTTGCGTCTGGCGTTTGCTAATTGGCATTGTTACATAAAAACTTGTTTTAAACATCGGATCGTTCAGGGCCCCGTAATTCCAGAACGGGATGACCCATCGAAATTGTTGCTTTCTGCTTACCTCTCAGGCCGTTCTTTTCGCGTTCGTGTCGGGGCGACTCTTTCCCGCCCGTTTGTCTTGGAGAATGGTGTGCCTCAAGGAGGTGTTCTTAGTGTCGTCTTGTTTGCTATAGGGATCAACCCCATTGCTCAGCAAGCTGCTGTTCCCCAGTCATTGTTTGTCGATGACTTCGGCCTGCGCTTTCGGGCAGCTCGCATGCAGACCTGCGAGCGGCAGCTACAGCTGGCAATTAACAAAGTCCAGACCTGGGCGGTAAGTAATGGTTTCCGGTTTTCTCCGGACAAGACTGTGTGCATCCACTTTTGCCGCCAACGAACACTGCACCCGGATCCTTGCCTGTACTTGGGGCAGGCACAAATTCCTGTTGTCCCACATGCACGTTTCCTGGGTCTGGTGTTCGATTCCAGGTTGTCTTGGCTTCCACACTTACGCCAGCTTAAAGACAAGGCTTTGCGGGCGCTTAACATCTTGCGGGTCCTGTCGGGCACTTCATGGGGTGCCGATCGCGCTGCCATGTTGCGCCTCTACCGAGCCCTTGTCCGCAGCAAACTTGATTATGCGTGTATGGTCTATGATTCGGCTAGTGACTCCACTCTCCAGATGTTGGACACAGTGCATCACAGTGGCCTGCGTGTGGCGACTGGGGCTTTTCGAACTTCTCCAGTGGTCAGCCTCTATGCTGAGGCCTCGGAGCCACCTTTGGCCATTCGTCGGCGACAGCTTGCCATTCAGTATGCTGTGCGTTTGCGTGCTGTGCAATCCAGTCCTGCTTGGTCCATGGTTTTTGGGCCAGACTTGCGATTCGGTAGACGCAGGGTGGGTAAGGGCGATTTCCGTGATAGGCTCCAGCAGTCCTGTCAGGAGATAGCCTTTGAAATGCCCTGCGTCTTGAGGCTTGGGAGAATGCCAGTTGCCCCTTGGCTTGTCCCAGGTGGCAGTTTCATTTTTGCTCTGGCGTCCCTCCCGAAGGGTTCCACTCTACCAGCAAGGTACTTACAGGAGTTCCGGCGGCTGAGTTCTCAGTACGCCGGTTATCAGCGCCTGTTTACTGATGGGTCGAAGTCCGACGTTGGCGTGGCGTGTGCTTGTGTGTGTGTGAGGGTGTAACGGTTGCCCATCGCCTTCCATCAAGCTATTCTGTGTTCTCTGCAGAGCTTTTGGCTCTTGGTTTGGCGGTGGAATGGATTCTTGACCTTCAGGGCACGCATTTCATTGTCTTTAGTGATTCCATGAGTGCCCTGGAGTCCTTGGCGAATTACAATCCTCGGAACCCCTTGACACAACGTGTCCAAGCTTTGCTTTCCCGCTTGCCTGGCCAGCGGAAAACCGTGCTTTTCTGCTGGATCCCGGGCCATGTTGGGATAGCTGGGAATGAACAAGCTGATTCTGCTGCGAAAGGGACCCTTTCTGGCTCTCTCTGTAGGGATCTCAGCCTTGTTCCCTCAGATGCCTTTCCAACTCTGCGTCTGAGGTTACACGCTTTTTGGCAAACCTTGTGGGACAGACAGGACGGTAATAAGTTACGGGCCATTAAAGGCACTGTCGAGGAGTGGCACTCGGCGTGTCGCCACAGTCGCCGTGAGGAGGTTGTGTTGGCCCGTTTGCGAATTGGTCACACCCGACTTACTCACTGTTTCCTTTTGCGGGGGGTTGACCCTCCTGAATGTTCTTGGTGTCGACGGCCACTTACGGTCCGGCACTTACTTGTTGATTGTCGCCATCTTGATGGTGTTCGTCGTCGGTTCCATCTTCCGCATGACATTGCGCATCAGTTGGGCGATAAGTCTGTCCTCCTGTCTGGTGTTTTTCAATTTTTGCAGGAGGTACAGATGTATGACAAGATTTAGATTAGGGGTTTGAATAACATATCTGTAATGTGTGGTGCAGTGGCAACCAGGACCACTGCACTGTGACTGAGGTTGGCGCTAATGACCAAGTTGTCGACGCGCCATTAAGCCTCAATCCCCCCCCCCATCGAAATTTCTATTTATATAAACGGCATATCTCCAGAAGTATATCTTTCTAATGAGCTAAGAACCAGCGTTCCTGGGCAAATGGTTAAGTCTGTAGAGACCATTGTATAAACGTGTCCAAATAACAAGAAGAAGAAGTCCAAGCCCAAACTGACGATTCCAGGTTAAATCCCGATCTCCGATGTGACAAATAGGAAATTAATAATACCAAAGTTCAGTGGAAAATCTGGAATGATGATGGAGAATTAAGCATAGAAATTTCGGCTTTGACGTGGGAGAACGAGGTTCGTGGACCGAGGATTATGAAATCTACGATACACTGCAAAAATATTTTTCTCTTGCTTTCCGTCACCTAGCAATAGTAAGAAAGTTTTTTTGTCAGGCAAATGTCGGTACGCAAATTAGGGCGTTAAAAATTTGTGTGCATCCATTATTGGAATACGGGAGCCCTGTCTGGTCTCCACATCAATTTGACAATGTTCTCTGACAATAACTAAATGCCCTCTACTTGACGATAACAAACTTGCGTGTGTTTAGGTGAAAATTTTTAATACATTTGTCTGAATATGATCCATTGTAAACAATCTTTAAATCTCTATTAATCAAGTATGTTCGCACCAATTCAGCAACTTTCCGTTTACCCCATTTCACTAAGTTAAATAAATATTCGTGCGATACAGTACCTAAAGCCTTAATCAAATCTGTGTATATTACATCAACATAATGACCTTCCTCGAGAGTTTTTTTTACGTATGTCCAGAAAGGCAGCAGATTTGTCGTAGTAGACATAGGGTGTGACTTACAGGAGAGCCCACAGGCCTCGACCCAATGCGGCCAATTCTGCAACTTCTGGTCGTAACTATGTTACGAGACATTACGAGTATTGCGAGTTCCCAGTGGGCCATATGTTTTTTGAGTTTTTGCGTCATGAATTGAAGCGAAAACTATCACTCGTGCTACATTACTTCAGGCATACGGCAACTCCAAGTGGAACAGTGTTGAACAATCTTGAATCAAGGAATGAGATGGCAAATTCAAGTGTGAGGCCGACACTGGGGTAGAAATTACGTCTTTCCTCCTTGCTGAATGCTAGTTGACGCCTTTTAGCGATGTTGAACCGACTGACCGGGAGCCAGGAAACGAAAGCAAAAGCTTCTCTCACATACTACCTTGTAACAAGGAATGGAATAGAAAGCGATAGTCACAGCATGGATACTCCCTTGTGTATGCATAATTCATGTGCTCTTTCTTACATCTGATAAGTTCTTACGTAATCTCATAATTAGTCGTATGAAAGCCACTTAGAAAATAGTCTTCAATTCTATTTTCTTTTGCAGACAAGAGCAGATCTACCACCAAATATGGCTTTGTTAGTTCCTTACCAAAACTTCTTCCATGAAAAGACAAAAAAAATATTACTGCCAACAAAAATATCCACAAGTGTTCAACAGGTAAGACTACCTTCAGTTAAACTATGTCTGTGCAGCTTTAGGATACGTGTGAAGTTCTCATAGCAATTAGACGGTTTTAAAACAACATCGTTTGAATCTACTATTGTTGAATTGTAAATTAGAGTTATTTTTTTCAATCCCATTTCTCTGTTGAGATTGAGGCTTAATGGAGCGTCTATAGCTTGGTCAATAGCGACCCATTTCTCTGTTACCGTCGGTTGATACCTATGAACAGTCCTGTTTTCACATTTTCGGTTTAGGCTAATTCTTTTTGAATGAAGTTATCTATGCCTCAACATTTAATACATGCTCAAACCATCAGTTAGGGCATTAAGCCATTAAGCCTCATCTCCCCCCCCCCCCCATCAGTTAGGACCCTTGGTGTAATTTAGTAAGTTTCTAAAGCCTGTAGTTAAGTACTATGATTTGTATTGATTATGTATACTAACAACGCTACTAAGGTTAAATGCCATGTAAGTAGGGATCGGACGAATGGAGAAAAAAACATATTCGATTATTCGTTCCACATTTTCCCTCCAAGTTTAGGCTCGTCCCCCCCGCCCCATAAAAAGTGTTTTTTTTTATTAACATCTAAGTTTTATTTAGTCTGTTGGCAATGCAACTTAGACAGCATATGTAACACAACCCCCTCCCAAAAAAATTATGAAAAGCCAACTGCAGTATGGAATGACCGTTTTTGAACGTTTTTTTCACCAACTTTACAATGCACCACATCCCAAAAAACTTTCCTTTATATTGTTCAGAAATTAAAGGGTAAAATGTTAAACTTTGCTGGGGTTTTGTATTTAAAAATGAATTTAGCATATGCAATTTTATTCCAATATTTTAAAAATAATTACCTGGATTTAGGCGTATGCTTTATTTATGCAATGGTTTCAAAATTAAGTTCTTATAAAGGCGTACTTCAGCATTAACTGCGAATTTGGCTCGATTATTGGGACTTGTTATTGGTAATCAGGATCTGGTTTTGGTATCGGCAAGTTTCGTGTAATGATCGACTCGGATATGACTCAGGTAGAAAAAAGCTGATTAGCCTTGCCCTAATATTTTGTCATATTGTGGAAAATGTAAAGGGAAAGTGCAGGGATAAAAAAAACTAAAAGTTAAAGGATGAGTGACCAAGATTCATAACGAGAAAACTACATCAATATCTTATTTATGATACTATGTTTAGCTGAGTAGCTAGCTACCTTGGCAGCCTTTCTCTGTTTCAATGATGTCACTGCTTTCAAAGGCCCACCCTTTTTTTTGGGGGGGGGGATTGAGGCTTAATGGCGCGTCGACAACTTGGTGGACCCTTTTTGGCCAAACATCCAAATGGCAAAGACTGCAAGTTTCCTAACAGTGAAAACAAATACTTTACCAAAGTTGTTTCTTCCTGTTTAAAGCTTTTGCAGTACTGAGGAATTTGTAATAAGACCACCTTTTACCTACGAAATTCACCAAAATGTAATTTGTAGCCTAGCTGAACCTCATGACTTGTGGTTTAGTAGTACGCTTTCTATCAAAGTTGTAAATTTTAACAAGAGTATTGATTTTTCTAGAAACACTGTTGTAGTAATGTGTGGTAGATTAAAAGAACATGGTAAAACGTGTACCTTGTTTCCTTCAAGTGTTTAAGGTCTCTATTAGTCTCTATTGGTCTCTATTAGTTGTCGTTTCATTTCATATGGTTATATGGTAGTTGCGGTATAAATGCTTTAGAATTGAAAAAGCGTTAAACAAAATGTTTGCTGTGTAAACAAAATGTTTTTTGAAATAGTTGTGGACTTGTTTAAGGCAGTTATTAATTTCTCAAAGTTAGAATTACTCCTACCTGGATGGACCCTTTACTTCACAGCCTTCCTATTCCATGGACTCTTAAGGGGAGGAAAGGCACAATTATATTTCGCTTTGTAACACTTGGTGATCAGGTGTCTTGCAGCCACATAGGTTAGAATTAAGTCTGCATTCACACGTCTTTATCGTAGATTATTCCTATTACATGCTTGAATGTTCCCCGGGTAATGGAACTATCCGACCGCTTCCTTAAGCATTTTTCGATCGTGGTTCTTTTGTACCCACTGATGGGTAGAATCTCTTCTGAATTTTACACGCTCTTTGCCCCATATATTTCCTAGTGCACGTGTGATTATTGCAGAGTGGCGAGAGATTTGAATAATGGGTAATTGCATGTACTGGTCTTGGAGCTGTGACTGAGACCTTTGCTTTCCTATTAAACTATTAATTTGTGCATTTCATTTCTTCTCTTTGAACACAGACAATATTTCGAAACACGGCTCATAATCCATGTGCAGACCATGAGGCTGTAGTTACGTGTATAACAACTTGTATAGAAAAAAAACTATTCCCCAGATTCTCATCACCATGCAGGTAAGAAGCAACTGAGAAAAACGCGAAATATCAATTTTTTTATCAATATTTTTTTTTAAATTTAATTCATTGTATGCTCTTTGAATATAGGATTTGTGATGTAAAGTTAGTCTACTAATAGTATTTGGCGATCAGGCATAGCTGATTTGTCCTAGCTGATTTGTCCTAGCTGATCGGGCCCAGCTGCTTTGGCCTATGTGAACTACGCTTCTTCTGTGACAATCACCCACTATTAAATATTTTCCTCTAAATTATTTTGAGGTTTGGTAAAAATTAATTGAAAAGTCCATTTGATTCACACTGTTTTCTAGGTGCAATATGACTGCATTGAAAAAAAAGCTTGGGATAACTACTCTTTATTCTTACCGTTTACATGAATTTTCGATATAAAGAGAAAGTAATCTATGCTTCTAAATAAGCATCAGCCAAATATACATTACAGCTTCGTTGTACAAATATTAGCCTATGTGTAATGTATGAAGGTGTTGTCACACATAATGCAGGTTCAACTGAGGCATAATAAGGACTAGGGAACAACTTTGCTGTAGGCTAACACTTGAAGGACTTTAATTCATTTCTTACGTGGCTTTATATAAGTTACTGAGACATGATATGGATAGACTTGAAGTTAAGCTATAGCAGTATGTTAAGGCAAGCTGGGCAAGGGTTGACAATTGGTACTTACAAGGGCTACCATTGTGGTGCCTCTATGACGTTACCACAATACAACCAAAGAATAAAAAAAATTCCTAAGTCTAGCTGAAAAATAAAGTATGTAATATTTCTGAAGACATGAATTTTTTATTAGTCACTGCCTAATTTAAAGTTGTATTTATTACTAAAAAAATGTGTCGCTTCCAAAGAAAGAACTAGATATTTTAAAGCTTGTAACCCCCCTTAACTCAACAAAATATTTGAAATTTTATTATGGTTGGAAAACTGACACCATGAAAACCATCTGGTAATTTCTATTTTCAAATTGGAACTTGAAGTGGATAATTTCGTGTAATATAGTAGTGTTTCCTTCTTTTTGTTTTTGGATATAACAACAACTGCTGTTTACAACTGAATTGTCGTGTTGCAAACACCTGGCTGCTGAGTACATCTGCCATTTTTTTTACAGATGTGGTTAGCTCACGCCGCCGGATGCTGTTTTAGCTCCCAAAGTAGTTATGCGGTCATGAAATAAGTATTTCCATGAAAGAAGAAAGAAGAACATATGTTTAAAAACGAGAAATCTTTTTTTTTCACAAATAACTGAAAACACAACATGTTGCCAGCCATAGGCAATATTAAAGTTTATAGGGTTAATCCCCCTCACATATAACTAATCCGTACACATGTTGCGAGCACCACAAAGGTTATAAACAACCCCCAATTGTGTTGACGGAGAACAGATTACGAACACTTACTGTATATTAGCCTAAGATCCTGTTATTTATTAAATATTGAGCTTTTCCGGAGCTCTTTTGGTTTGCTTAGGACGACCTAATGCTGTGGGAGGCAGCACTGTATCATCTGCACGTGGTGATGATGGTGAAACCTTACGTTTTATCTATTGGCCTTTCACCTTAAAGGGCTCTGATGGTTTAGCAGGAGACTGCCTTGTAAGTAAAGGAGGCTCCAGGCCACCTGTCGCTCCAGTATCTCCCTGGGAGGCGCTAAACTTCTATGACATGGCATGATCACTGGGAGCAGTGACGTCATCGGACGCACCCACTGGCTGTGTGTGGGTTGATTTCGCTTGGGACGTGCTGACACCTGGTGTTCCAACTCGTAAATTGTCAGGTGAGGTGTTTTTGATTGGTGTTAACACCAGCCTAGCAACAGTGGAACGTCGTGATGGGCCCACTGACTTTCGGCCGAAGTTTGAATGATCAGAAATCACCTGCTCATGACGTGGAACACCAACAGAATAACGCTTCTTCGAAACTACGTGATCTTTCAAATTAACCACGGAAATATTCATGCTAGAATTGGCAGAATTTGAAGCAGGATTTAGTGCTTTTCGCGACGTGTCTACGGTATCCTCTGCAATAATTCGAGGGCGTAATTGGTCTCGATGTTCACAGATTACAGCTTGTTCATCTGTTGGAGCCATAACAACGTCAGCAGGGAGCTCGTTCCACATCCCAACCACACGGTTGGAAAAGAAATATTTTCTATAATCCTGCTTAACTTGTTGAACTACTAGGTTAAGTGGGTGACCCCTGGTTCTATTATCATCTCTCAGTGAAAAATAGCGACTGTCATCCACATTGCAGAGATCATGAAGAAGAGAATAGGTCAATTCCAAGCCAAGTGACATACCAACCTACGTTTTTCAAGAGAATCAGTATTTAAAATGTTCAAGCGCTCACTATACTCTTAACTTTAAGACCAGGTAGTTACTTTGTAAATTGATGTTGCACTGATTCCACATTGTCAATATCTTTAACAAGGTCGGAGACCATACTGGACTTTTATATTCCAGAATTGGTCTGTCGAATACACGATATGCCCAAAATAATGTTTTACGGTCGTCAGAGACAATTGCACGTCGAATCAATGCCACCCTTTGTCTGGCAACCCTAATAATCTTAATGCAATGAGTTGAACTTTTCAAATCATTAGAAAACCAAACACCTAAGTCCTTAACTTCAGTTTAGTGATCAAGATTTCCTCCAAATAGGGATAGAAAAAATGTATATTTTTTGAGCCATTTGGAAAAATGTTGCGTTTAGAACTGGAAATAGATAACTGCTATTCAGTTGACCAGTTCTCCAATAATTTAAGGGAATTGATAAGTTCAAGGTGATCCGCAGTAGCAATAATAATTCAATAAAGTTTCAAGGCGTCTGCAAATTTCGGCAAAATGCATGTTTAAATTATCAGTTTTAAGTCATTTATGTATAAAATGAAAAACAATGGACCCAAAATTGAACCCTGAGGAACACCACTGGTTGCTTTAATAGCTTTTGACAATGTGGTACCGACGCGGACCCGCCGGGACCTATCCATCAAAAAGTTAGAGATCCAAGCCAATATATAACCGGTAATTCCTTAACTAGCCAATTTGTTACAAAGCTTTTCGTGCGACACAGAATCAAAGGCCTTGGCATAATCGATCATGATGACATCAGTACAAGTGTCAACATCCATTCCTAGGGTCCAGTCATCCAGACACTGTAACAACTGGAGTGTAGTAGACTGACCTGCAGCAAAGCGAATTGGCTTTTGTCTAATAAATTTTGTTCATTAACGTAACGTGTAAGTTGTACACTAATAATACGTTCCAGCACTTTAGAGGGAACACAAGTCAAGGATGTTGGTCTGCAATTTATGGGTTCAGCTGCATTACCGTTTTTGTATATAGGCACTGCACTAGCCTCTTTCCATCGTGATGGCAAGGTACCCGAATTTAGTGAAGCATTAAAGATTCTAAAAAGAGGTTCTATTAGTTCGTAAGTAAATTCTTTGTAAAATGCAGCTGAAAAACCGTCTGGGCCAATAGCATGCCTGTTTTTGAAACTTGCAAGAACCTAAATATTAGTGCGTGGAAATGTTACTCTATTAAACAAGTTGCTACATAAAGATGGAAAGGTAGGCAAAATGCCGTTATCAACTGTAAAGTTACTTCAGAATACCTCATTAAAAATATTAGCCATCTCCAAATCATTCTTAAGTAGACTTTCTTTCGAGTGAAGAGGTAGAATGCTACGCGATATTCCAGTTTTATTTTTTTTAAAGCCTAAATAAGGCAGCAGGGTTGCCCTCTGCAATAACTTTGAGTTCCGAGTTAATCTTATGATCTTTAATGGCTTTAGCAAGCTCTTTGCTGCACGTAATGTATGAAGCCTTAGTGGCCGAGTGATTGAGTAATTTAAATTTTTTCCACAGTCTATTTTTCTTCGAAACCAATTGCCGAATGAAAAGCGGGTATCTGATTTTTCCGTTTGAACAAGGTGTAAGTGTCGTGCAATGATTAACAGAATTCGTTATAATTTTGTGAAAAATGTCCAAAAGGCCTCGACATGCATACAATGGCCGAAGCTGGAAGCCCAATCATGATTAGACAATATATCCCTTAAAGCTTTAAAGTTTACTTTTTCACTTTTGAGTGTTCAGTGGCCGAATGTAGCCGATTATCGAGCACAACTCGAAAAATAACAATATTATGGGCGCTAGTTCCAAAACGCTCAGTAACATCCACGTCAAACACCAATCTTTCATTATCAACCAAAACTAAATCAAGTATTTTTGTCGTCAGTTTAGTGACCAGCTGCTGAAGGCCCAATCCAGTAACACAATCAACGAATAGACGCTGTGGGCCTGTGTCACACTTGTAGTTTTTCCCGTCAATGTTGGACATATTAAAATCACTCACCACTATATTCAATAGCTTGGTTTAAATATATGACTTACTAAAATCATTCACTTGACCAATTTTTTCCACCTTTTTGTTGTTGGGGATGTAGCCCAGAATTAGTCTGATATCTGTTTCGAGATCAACACACAAGGCCTCTGATTCATCGGAAGATGCGACTAGGTTAAAGGCCCATTTACCTCTAATAAACAAGGCAACTTCACCAGCATTAGAACGATGGTCCTGTCTTAACAGCTGATATGGAAAATCATTAATAAGCATTCTATTGCAAACAGTATCATTCAACCATGTCTCAACAACGAGGATCACGTCGTATACACCAGTGGCCAAATAGTGTAGTTCGGGCTCCTAGCATTTAATAAACAACAATTAAGAAGCTCATGCATGGGTACACAACCGGATCTCTCATTAACCCCTGCGTCACGTGACCAATGATCAAAAGTGGGAAATAAATTTTGGGGCATATCACTCCCAAACCCATTACTCAACTGAAGTTTCCCCGATTACTAATATGGTTAAATGGGGGGAGGGGGGAATGAGGCTTAATGGCGCGTCGACAACTTGGTCATTAGCGCCAACCTCAGTCACAGTGCAGTGGTCCGGGTTGCCACTGCACCACACATTACAGAGATGTTATCCAAACCCCTATTCTAAATCTTGTCATACATCTATACCTCCTGCAAAAATTGAAAAACACCGGACAGGAGGACAGACTTATCGCCCAACTGACGCGCAATGTCATGCGGAAGATGGAACCGACGACGAACACCATCAAGATGGCGACAATCAACAAGTAAGTGCCGGACCGTAAGTGGCCGTCGACACCAAGAACATTCAGGAGGGTCAACCCCCCGCAAAAGGAAACAGTGAGTAAGTCGGGTGTGACCAATTCGCAAACGGGCCAACACAACCTCCTCACGGCGACTGCGGCGACACGCCGAGTACCACTCCTCGACAGTGCCTTTAATGGCCCGTAACTTATTACCGTCCTGTCCATCCCACGAGGCTTGCCAAAAATGGCCTATCATCTAGTGAATAGGTGTTCAACAAGGCTTTTTGAAGTATGTTTTTACCAAACACCGTTAGGTGGATGCCATCATTTGCTATACATTTGCTATTTGCTAACAATTCACTCCAAAATATTAACGAATGTATAATTCTTCTTGTTACAGAACTCCTCTAACAAGTTGTTCCATTGCATTAAGTAATTTGGCGAAACCAAATATTTTTTGGCTGATTGTGGCCTCGGAAATTGGCCCAATATAACAATTTTAGCCAATGGTTTAAATTCATGTATGACATTTGTTAGTTCACCAATTTTATCCACGAGATCGAGAGGAGAGTCCGGACTAATGTTGTTAGCACCAACACAAAGAATCACAACAAGCTTTTCATTAGTTACCTTTAAACCTTCTGGGACATTGTTTGTTATCTATTCCACTTTTTGGCCAGGAAATGTCCACGTTATGACTCTGTACTTATGGGGTTAACGAAGTTTGCGCACATACAAGTCACTGATGATGAGGTGTGTGTGAAGCTTGTGTATATTCCGTTTCCTTGGCTGCTCAGAATTACAAGCTTTAGTAGCAAACCGCTTAGTTGTTGTTGGATTAAAGTGTTCTAGTCCATTTAATATTTGTACTGAAGAACGGCCATTAAGAATTGGCCTAGGTTTATTCACCAGATCGGGCTTTCTACGCACAGTAATATTAGGATGTACGGCATTTCCTAACAAATCCTTGTGTATTGGAGGGTTTTTCAAAATATCAATAACTTTAGCTGAAGTGGTAGTTTTCATTTTAGGAACGAAAGGAATTTTGCTGTGCGCGTCAACTAAGATTAGAAACATAAAATTGCCCATTGGTCCTAGGAAGTCAGCGTGATATCTAGAATTTGGGTTTTGTGGATACTCCCAGGTATGCAAGGGTCCTGCAGATTGAGTTTTCTTAAATTCTTGACAGTTAGAATAGGATTTAACTTTGGTTTCAATATCTGCGTCAATAGAAGGCCACCACACCTTAGACCTAGCCAAGCTCTTTAATTTAACAATACCAAGGTGTGAGGTATGCAAATCTTTCAAAATTTGTCTTCTTAAAGCTGTCGGCACTACGATTCTGAATCCCAAAAAAGAGTGTCACTTTCAATCTATATCTTTTCATTGCGGCGCGTGAAGTACGGCTGCATGTCAGGATTGTCACACACTTCACGCCAGCCACGATTAACGTAACAGTATACTTTTGAAATAATTTGTCAATCTTGCTTTCAATAACCAAGGCTTCATTTAACACCGGTTAAGTTGGAGATTGTTTCCAACACTAGAAGATTATACTGTTCTTCAGCTTCTTCTAAATCCTTGTCGTTAGGGAGTGGAAGTCTAGACAGTGCGTCAGCACTTAGGTTCTTCTTGCAGGGTATGTGTAGAAAGTCACAGTCATAAGCATTAAGCATAACCGCCCATCATTGCACATGAGCTGCTGCCATCAGTGGGATACCCTTTTTAGGTCCTTAAATCCACATTAAAAGCGTCCTGATCAGACTGCAATATGAATTTCTGACCATAAACGTATGCATGGAACCGTTTAACTCCCCAAGCCACACTGAGAGCTTCACGATCGAAACGACTGTAGCCTTGTTCAGTTTTTGTTAGCTTCCGTGAAGCGAAGCTATTGGGCGCGATTCGCCTTTAGGCATGACATGCATAAGGCACACCCCTACCCCATAAGGTGAGCCGCCACAAACCATTTTCATCTTTAATTTTGGACTATAATGGACCAAAACTTTTGACTTGATAAATAGTTCATTTACGTTTGCTAACAGCTTGGTCACATTCAGTCCCCCATGTCCACTTAACTTTAGGGATCAACAAACGGGTAACAGGGGAAAGAATATGAGCAAGGTTAGGTAGATATTTCCAGTAATGTTTCACGAATCCTAATAAACTTTGTAATTCTGGAATACAAGTTGGATTCGGTGTGTTTGTGACTCGTTCTACCGCCTCAAGGAGTGTATGCAGGCCTTCAGCATTTATCATATGACCTAAATATTTTAGTTCAGGTTGCGACAGCTTATACTTGTCAATCCTGAGCCTAACCCCTGCATCCTGTAAAGCAGTTAGCACTAGCAGTTAGCAGCAGTTCGTTAAGGACGCATATTAGCACCTCGACACCATGTTGCATGAATGAATAGGCCAACTCTCGAAACCCAATCCTCCGTTAGCTGCTGCTTATGAAATTAAAACGGCAGGTAAAATTTAGGCTTTAACTCTTACGATTACGCCTAAAATCAAAAACTGTACCTAAAACACATTTTACCCGGCAATTGTGAGGCTTTCTACTTTTAGATTATAGAATAAAGATCGCTGCTGCAGTGTATGAAAAAGTTGTGCACCTCGACATTTTCTTTGGAGGTGGCCCAAAAGTGCCTTGAACTAGCCGACAAGGCCGACTAGCCGACTAGCCCTCATCATTTATGAAATGGTAACATATAGAGTCAAACGCATTTTACCATTAGAGTCAGCATCAAATAGTTAGTTACAATTAATGAAAAAAACGGGAACTATGAAGAAAAAGTGTCCCGAAAGTGGCGGGAGTGGTAGAAGTCTACGTAAGACTAGATGCAAATAGGTAAGCATTGCAGCCGCTTGGTTTTCAAGGCCCAACTGTGCAGTGAACCTTTGGTTTTGTTCAACTTTGAGCCTCTGTGTAAATGGCACATTGATGCAACAAATGCCAATCTGCAATGTTCCATTGTTATTGCATGAATACGACTGAGGGAATGTAGGTTATTTGTGAATCCTGAAAACTGCATAGTGGAAAATACATGGTTTATTTTTCTCATCGGTACATTAGTCGGGTTTATACGAGTGAGCAAAGTACATCAAAAGTATATTTAAGAGCAGAAGTCCGTTTTCAACAATTTTGGAGGACAGATGTCTAAATGACATGGAGTCGTGGTCTGCATTGACTGTTATAGCTACCATGTCTCTTTTATACGAGTGCCACGATATCGGTCACTAGCTTTCACGAAATTTAAGGGAAAACTGTTTGTTGCGCACATAAATAAATGGTCACAGCAATAAATATTGTAGGAAGACAGTCTGTGTGCTAGATTTAGGAATTAGGCAGGTTTCCTGTAATTAAATTGTTGTGGAAGACAGTAAACCATCTGCTGGTCAAGCTGTTCACGATTGGCAATGCAGCACAGCAATGCAGCACAGCAATGCAGCCCAGCGATTCAGTCAGCCTGCTCGATCCGTGCTTGCTTGGAAGAAAAATATGACCACGAATGTGATCAATATTTCAATTTCAGACCTTGTGAGCAGACAGTGTTAAAAGAAATCAGTTTAGGTGTTTTTGATTCTGAAAATGGTTTGCAAGAGTTAACTTTAAACGGAAGCGAGTTTCTGGCAGGGCTAGAAACTGACAGGTAAATATGAAATACCTTTGCACCGTGACATCTCATGTGAATCGAGATAGGAAGAGGCAGATGCTGGCAGCAATGGTGGCTAAAAACTTCATAATTTATCGTTTTCCGACGATGATGTTAGTTTCGCCTTCCAACAACTCCATGCCCATGGTGTAGAATTAAAAAAGACAAGTCATCTGCAACAGCAACTTGGGTCACTGACAGCACGGTCTGCATCACTGCAAGTTAATATACAAGTAATAGCGGGCAAATCCCTGGAAGTTCATAGAGTAAACTGCCATCACAGTCGACAGCAAGATATCAGACAATACCGGCAGTGTTAATCGTTATGCAATCCCCATCTGGTACAATGACCAACGTGATTGGAAATAAAAGTGATATTACATGTATCACTTTAACATGGAATGTGATGAACGTCAATCGTGCACTCCGCCTTACAGACCACCACGGCTACATGGGCGAGTAAGGGTCACTAGCAATGAGTCTGAAGCTCACCATCAGAACTACTTCTGTTTTCAGCATTGATTCGGCTTTTAGCTTTGTTGGTATCACTGCTGCTGAAAATCATGCCATAGCACACACTGCACTATGCTGTGCCTTTTGCCACTCACCAGTACGGGCGTAAGACTCTAGTGGTCTTAATGTAACACTTTCATTTTAGGTCAAAACAGATTCTGGGGGGGGGGGGGGGTGGAACAATGTTTTCAGAAGATTGTGTCATATTTCAGGATGCAAATCGAGAAAAATTTTGACAAAAATTAAAAATTGCTCAAACGACTAGTGTGAGGTATTGTTAGATATCTGCACTTGAACACTATGTAATACCTATACTACTGATTCGATGAAATGAAACGCAAGTAGTATAAGACTTACTTTTACCCTTAAAACTTGAATATTTTACCTTAAAATAGGGAAAGGGGTACCTTACCTACTAAATACAAAATTAAATCATACAGACAGAAAAAGGAAAGAAAAATAACATTCAATGGTAAATGTTGAGACATTTGGCCACCGGGAGGGATCTCCCTAAGCTCCCGAATTTAAGTTGGTGTCCAAATATGGCGACCAGAAAATAGTTTTCTACTTCTAGCGTCCCATTCATCCCATTGAATATAAGCCAGTTATCAATTATGTTTATAAATAAATTTCCTTTAACAAATTTTCTATGCCTATTTTCCGCAAAATTAACCCAAATTAGTCAATTAATTTCTATTAGACTGTTATGTATGCTATACACATAACAGCGCATATGTGAATTATAATTCCTGATTTTAAACAGCTGCAATGTTAGTTCTAATTAAGTTCTAAATGAAAGATGAAGATGTATGTTTTCTGACAAGGGTAATTAAAACGATTTATATTAATTAGAAGCTAAGCTACGGAAGTTTTTCTACGTTGCATAGTGTCATTTTAGGAAAAGTACCATCTTTAAACTACTGCAAATGGCTGTTCAAATTAAGATAAATGAATGCGACCAGGCTTATATAAAAGATGAAGATGTATCTTTTCCTACAAGGGCAATTACAATAATTTATATTAAATGGTAGCTAAGCTCAGGCAGTTTATGTAGGTTGCAGCACTGTAAATTTTGCGTCGATTTACCTCAAGTTCTATCTTTATCTTCTGCAGTAGCCTACATAATTAAGATGGGTATATGTAATCAGGCTTCGATGAAAGATAATGATGTATATTTTCTAACAAGAATAATTATAATAATTTATAAAAATTAGAAGCTATGCTACAACGGTTTTTCTACATTGTAGCTCTTTGCGTTCTGTGTTATTTTACGACAAGTTCCATCTTTAAACTGCTGCAGTAGTCGTTACAATTAAGATAAATAAATGTTATTAGGCATAGATGAAATACGATGGTGTATATTTTTCAACAAGGTAATTAATTAATTATTGTAATTGGGAGCTAAGCTACGGCAGTTTATCTACGTGGTAGCACTATGATTTTTGTGTTGTTTCACGACAACTTCCATCTTTAAACTGTTGCAGTAGTCGTTATAATGAAGTTTAATAAATGTTATTCGGGTTCGATGAAAGACGAAGGTGTATATTTTTCAACACGGTAATTAAAACGATTTATTGTAATTGGGAGCTAAGCTACGGCAGTTTATCTACGTGGTAGCACTGTGATTTTTGTGTTGTTTCACGACAGGTTACATCTTTTAACTACTGCAGAAAACTGTTCTAATTAAAATAAACGAGTGGGATTAGGCTTCGATTAAAGATGAAGATATATGCACCCCAACAAGGGTAATTAAAACGATTTATTTTAATTATGAGCCAAGCTAAGGTAGATTATAGGTTGTAGTACTGTGATTATTGCATCGTTTTAGGCCAAGTTCCATCTTTAAACTACGGTAGTAGCTATCCTAATTAAAATAATGTTTTTTAATTACCCTGTTGGAAAATATATATCTTCATCTTTCATCCAAATCTAATGACATTCATTTACCAGGATTTTAACGGTAACTGCAGCATTTTAAAGATGGAACTTGAGATAAAATGACACGAAAATCACAATACTGAATGTACTTAAACAGCCGTAGGTTAGTTGATAATTACATTCATATAAATCATTATAATTCCCATGATGGAAATACACATCTTAATCTTTCATCTGAGTTTAATCACAACCATTTATCATCATTAGAATGGGTACTGTAGCAATATAAAGATAGACCTTGTCGTAAAATGATGCACAAATCACAGTGCTACAATGTAGAGAAACTGCCGTGCCTTAGCTCCTAATTAAAATATTTTTTTTTTAATTACCCTTGTTGGAAAATATACGTCTTCAACTTTCATCTAAGTTATTTTGTGGGTTTTTCTTTCAGTATATATGACTGAATTTTGTATTTAGTAGGTAAGGTACAACTTTCCCTATTTTGAGGTGAAATATTCAAGTTTTAAGGTTAAAAGTAGGTCTTGCGCTTCGTTTCATTGACTCGGTAGTATAGGATATTACACAGTGTTCGAGGATTGAGATCTAACAAATACTTCACTCAATTATTTTGAGCAATTTTGGTTTTTACCTAAACACTGTTCCACCTCCAGAAACACTACGGGACTCTTTTGATTCTTTACTCTATTACCAAAATGAAGTTATCCTGCAAGTTTCAACCCAGGCCGAATTAATGCATTTATCAAACCCTATTTTTCCTGTACTAATAAATAAATAAACAAACCAACGTAAATACAAAAAAAAAAAAAAAAAAAACCAAAAAACATATCAACCAACCAACCAATAAACAAACAACCACACAAACAAATCAACAAGCCTACAAGCCAACCAACAAAAAACGAACTTACCAACAAACAAACTAGCAAAAATCTGGTTTTAATTAATGTTTTCGTTATTGCGTAATGCATAAATTCAAACCAACAAACAAACAATGAAATCAACAAATCATCTCTTCCTCTATTCTCATAATGGAGCGGACTCCGCTTTTTTTGCTGTTCGGCTGAGTTTCCCGTTCCCGCTTCCAAACATTAATTTTTTTCAAATTCAGAATGCTCAATCATTCCGTGAAATGAGCATGTGACGTACTTGTAATCTTCCCAAAACTAAAACTGCCGTAAGGAATCCACCAAATTTCCATAATGGGTGTGTCTTTGAAAGTAGTGACATCATTCAACCAGAGAGGGCCGCTAAGGTAGCTACTTGGCTAGAGAGTACCATGACATCAACGATATTAATTTGATGTATCTTTCTCTCTTAGAATGGTTGATTGGATATTCATACATGAACTTTTAGTTTCTCGTTATCATGAAAAAAACGTTATTGGTGCAGCATAGTCGAAATGAACATACTTGTTAAAAACGTATTGGTTTAAGATAATATTGCGTATGATAAAATGATTTTAAAACGCAAAACTCGTAGTAAAATTAATATTTTGCTTTGTACTTTCTAAACAATCAGGGATGGCTGCTTGGGGTTAGGACCGTTGGAAAGCTTGTGAAAAAACCTTCAAAATGGTGTATTCAAACGTCAAAATCGCTGGACAAGTCAAAAATCTTCGATTTGGTTTATTACCAACCTATCTGAAAACCACTCTCGACGTCATAGTTTCATCTGGGTTTGCGTGAAAAAATATGACGCTGTGAACAAACTATAACCTCCTTGTTGTTTAGCATTTTAGTTCTTGTCTTTTGACCCATTTTGGCAAATGCATTATCACGCAATGATATGTCTGATTCCGGATTTTTCTGTTTACATACCATATCTAGGTGTAGCGCTATCAATATCCAAAATCTGGTTTTTAATTGATGCAGTGGTTATTTCTTGATGCGGTCACAAAGGTCGCATTAGAGTGTATTCATAATGGAGCTACATTTGACCTTTGGCCTCGCTTCGATCCAAAAAAGTGTTCCTTACAGATAATACTTTTAATATTTTCACAGAACGCCTCAGAAATATTTCTCTTTACAGTACGAGTACATGAGTAGTATGCATTCATATTTCAAGCGTACTGTCAAACCATTAGCTAAAGGTAGTAAACAGTGGGTTGCATTGATTTTATGCACTGCATCTCATTCAAAATTTGAAGAATTAATACTTAGTGCATTACAAACGTGATGGAGTTGGGAATTAGGAATTCTGAAAGATTAAACTCTGTCATTTATTAATTGTGCTGCTGTATAAGGATATTAGCACTAAGCAAAGAATAATTTTGTAGCTACCTTTTTTAAAAATTAATTTCTTTTGAGGCTTAAGTCAGCCGAAGCAATTTGATGCTTGTATGGCTGAACCGGCTAAATTTGTGAACATTCCCATACTTTTAGAGAAGAAGAAATATCTGGTAAAGGGCGGCACCAACCGGTGGATTCGATCCTGGAAACCTCCGATCATCTTAAGGAGGCGAAATATTGTCCATAATTGACCTGAATAGTTCCCATAGCCGCTGAAGGAGCATGGTAGCCTTGGTAACCTTTTAAATAGGTATCCTTGGATACACGCCACATTCTGGTTATACATTTGTGTTCCTATTAGGACCTAAGTATGTGCAGAAAATGTTTGTTCTTTGTTTATGAAAATAAATATCTCTTACTTTCGTTATTACTTTAGACTCCCATTTACACAAGCTTCTGACCAAATTCCAATTTGCACTACGGGTGCTGAAATCGATAAAATATTTTCGTTGCTGAAAGAATTTGCTGCTCACATCGACTTCAACAATCCTGACCTAGACAATATCCTTTGTTCTTGCCCTAGAAGGTGCAACACAATTTGGTACACTTACGAATCTATCGCACTTGAGTATACAAATAAAAAAAATCAAATCACCCTGGAACTTCGTATTCCTAACAATTATGTTGAAGTGACTGAAGAAATACCAGGGTATACTTTCTTAAAACTGCTGTGTGACATAGGTGGAACCCTAGGCCTGTACTTTGGTTGGGGTATATTGCAGATGCTGGAAATAGGGGCACCTTTGCTTACTAAAAGCGTTGTGATTGCATGCAAGGCTGCATGCTCAATCTTTTGTCAATGGTTTACTTCAGTTCTTCAATGCGTTGGCAAGATTTATAAACATATTAAAATTTGTTGAAAATTTAAATTGCTACAAAGTAATAAAAAATAGAATAATTTTATTGTTGTCATTAAGAGTTACTCTCCACATTACCATTAACGTAAGTCAAATACTGTTTTTAATAGGAAGATATGAGCTTTGTAACTTTCTTTGCTTCTTCTCTGATGGGTCTACTTTTCAGGTTTTTTCAACGAACTGGTCAATGAATTTCATACTTATTTTGCAACATATCAAATTTTTTATATTAATTTTTAGAATTAACAGTATTAGTAAAGTACGACCGAAATGGAATTGCAGCATAAACATAATAATTCATTACCCAGTGCCCTTACTCCATATAAAATCATGCATGTCTTTGGTAATCGGCTTATCATGATTCGTAATTGTTTTAACAGCCTAGTAATTCTAATCCGAAGATGGTCGATTCTGGTCGAAAAGCTAATGCCTGTCTACATTGTTGGGTTTGATATTATTGTTAGCGTATGTCACTTTTAAAGTTAAAAATTGTTGCGTAACATGTATAAAGTAGCTTCTTTCTGTTGAGTCATATGTAGTCGTGTGTTTTTAACAGTATATCTTATGTGTGCAAAAAATACGTAGATATTGTCGGAAGCTTTGTCATTAATATTGCCATTAATATTGAATATTATAATTAAGCTTATGCTTAAAGAATCGTGAAAGTGGAAGTGGCAGAGTGTCCCAAAAAAGTGCACGCAGGCAGAATCATTTTGGTCAGTGTGGTGCAAATTAAATTCTTCATTAAAAGTATTGCATATTTGCATCCTTCTTATTTGGATTACCTATTTTTTTAGCATACGCTCGAATACCACGCTGTTTTCTATTCTTCAATCTCAACAGTTGGTGTAAATATGAGTGCATAAATGCATTTCAGTGTGTGCGTTAACAATTTACAAAAAAAACCCTAATACGTATGATAAGTATTTAAAATATCACAGACAATAATTTCATAATTTCACAAAATTTTGACAATAAATTTATCCGCACTAAATACTACTAAATTTCGCAAATAAGAATACATTTTCACAAAATGTTTTTCTATTAGTTTATAACTACATCTTGAAGTACGGTGTAGCCTACCTACAAATCCTACTTAGTGGCACTAGACTGAACAAAAATTCACATTGCTTGCACATTTTATTGTTATAAAATCTATTTATAGCAGTGCTGGAAACGTACAGACGAACTCAAATCTCCGTACAGTCGAACAAAACTGCATTCACGTAGTTTAGTTAGAAATATTTTTTAAGAGAACTATTTCATAATAGTGAAATTTCATAATAGTAAAGTAAGACCGAAATTTTACACACAGTAAACACTATATTCTCACGATTAAAGAGGTTTAAAATTGTTCTTTTTTGGGTGGCTTTATTCACCTTCCATCAAATTTCGGCAGAGAACATTTTTTAAATTTTAGAACACAGGTGTATTTTTAGAGTTCAGGATTTAATTTACTACGTAATTAAAATACTTTTGGATAATTGTTATCGTTGTTTACTATTCAATTTCGACATTTCCAAGGTTCCAGAGAAAGCTCCACTCTTGTTTTGTATTAGTAGTCGCCAGTACAAATACCCATTTAGTTCATAAAAGTCTGGCAATTATCTGAAAATTGTAGATATTGAAAATTGTTAACAAAGTCGCTCACGATCGGCTAGAAGCAACAAGAAATCCCCATGGTGGCTTAAAGATCAATTGACAGCATTTATTTTATGACATAATATTGTTGAGTTTAGACGTTCGACCATGCGGAAAACGTAATAATGGCTACTTGAAAACAGCGTAGTTTCTGCGTAGTTTCTGCACCTAACGAATAAAGGCACTAAATTAGCAATAAACAGTATCACTATCGTATTTTGGTCTTGCAACCTGAACCAAATAAAGTGCTTTGTGTCGTACGCATTCAGTGTATGCTGCAGGTGCAGATGCATGTACTTTATTGGCACAAATACAGTACACTGTGCCAAACGCTCACACCTGTAATTACCCAGCTAAGTTTCAAAGAAATATTCGAGATGAGTGAGAGTACATCAATTTAGGACTTCTGAAACTGTGGTCAAAGAGAATTGCTCTGGTTAATAGTACACCTGGTGTTAAAAGAGTTAGTAAAGTTAGTGTATAAAAATGTCAGCATTCTTCTTTATGTATAGAATAGATAGGATTTGGATTTGGATTTGGATTTGTTTTTGCCAGATTTCATGTTTAAGGTGATATTAACTGAATATTGTTATATACTTAGTAATCTACTCTGTTTAGAATATTATCTGGGTATTTCCTTATTGTGACAATGTAGCACTAAGGGAAAAAAAGTGATTAATTAATCATTATCAATTTCTTCTTTTTATCTATGATTATTCGATGTGTAATGCTCATTACGCATTTGTATTTCAAGTAAGCCAAAAAACTGCTTTGTGTTCATTTTAATGTTCATCTGTAGCACCAATAAAACACAAAGTATTGCAGTTGCATGTCTTTCAATATTCTGTACATAGGGTATCAACTAAAGTGTTACGAGTCGACATCCTGTCAATGGCAAGGTCCTGTCAAAAAGGTGATCCTCGTGCTATCTTCCAAACGAGATACGATAGGGTAAAAAAGTAAATTATAAAGTTGGACGCAAGGAGACAATGTGACCAACAACAACAAAAAAAAAAAACAGATTCAAATTCGGATGATGAATAAAACAGTTACGATGATGTTTAAAAGCTAACTCTCACTACAGTGCAGCCAGCATGTTCAGAGTTAGCTTTTAAACATCATCGTAATTATTTTATTTATCATCTGAATTTGAATCTGTTTTTTTTTTGTTGTTGGTCATATTTTCTCCTTGCGTCCAGCTTTCTAATTTACTTGTTTGCCATATTGTATCTCGTTTAGAAGATAGCACGAGGACGATCTTGAAATATCAATTCAAGGTCATTCCTTTTTTTCTGGTGTAAACGTTCCCCATGACATCCATAATTGCATTTCTATCATTATTATTCTCTCATTAGCCATTCACATGATTTCGGCTCGTAACACTTTATTGCCTCACCCTGTATACACACACTCACCATCACCGTTCTGTTTGACGTCATCTAAAACCACTTTTAGCTTTTCGTTTAGACTGAAAACTAACGATTGGAGTCATATGTGGAATCATAACGTATTCTCATTTCTAATTTACCTACAAACATCATGGAGCCGGGTTGGAAAATGTCCTCAATGGTAAATTAGGAGAGGGAAAAATCAAACCCAACACCAGTCAGCAAATCAGTCAAAAATATTCTTTCTTGACTGATGCCACACCACGCCACATGCTCAACAACAAAGTGGCGTGATAGAATTTTCATTATTGGGGTAACTGCATTGTATATTAGAGGGGGTCACTCTCCTTTCTTGACTGGTGCCACACCACGCCACATGCTCAACAACAAAGTGGTGTGGTAGAATTTTCATTCTTGGGGTAACTATATTGTATATTAGAGGGATCACTCTCCTTTCTTGACTGGTGCCACACCACGCCACATGCTCAACAACAAAGTGGTGTGGTAGAATTTTCATTCTTGGGGTAACTACATTGTATATTAGAGGGGGTCACTCTCCTTTCTTGACTGGTGCCACACCACGCCTTATGCTCAACAACAAAGTGGTGTGGTAGAATTTTCATTCTTGTAGCAACTACATTTCACATTAGAGGGTGACACTCTTCACTAGACCTGGGAAGGAATGAACCACTTCCAAAATTCTATGCATGCAAACATTTGCTTCGAAATGTAAATGGGTTCTGTCAACAATGACTTTGTAATAATGGTCTATTTTCGGTATACACGACGAGAACCACATGAGTGTGGTATAAAATGAATTAAAGGTTGCACGCAGTGTATTGTTTATGTCGGACGATGACCATTACCTTACAGCAGTGATGGTACTTTTCTAGATATCTCTTGATGAAAATTAGTCGTGTTTAAATTATAGTCGCCAACATGTTTGCAATGCGCATTTTCCACAAGCCGTATGAATTCGGCCAACGATTGCCAGCTTTACATTAGGCGGCTATGTTACTTAGACTCAATTGCTGACTATAACCTTTCAATCATCTCCCCAATAGTAGCAAACACCAACAACCATTTGATAGCTGGTTGTATGAGGCTCGCTTTTCTACAACAACTCTTCCAGTTATAGCCCATTGTGAATTTAACCACCGTCGGCAAGATTTAATTGAAGTTTTACATGGACGGGTGAGTAAAAGTGCATGTTGGTAAATATAATGAATAATCACATCTACAAGATGTCTAAACGAGAATGGCCGACAAAAAATTGCTTCATGCTGGCTCTACCACAATTGGCTAATTATTTTGTCCTGACGTAGTATAAATTATTTTTCTACTGCTCTTAACCAAAGCACACCAACAGCCGACATGTAACACATTGTACTGGCATCAGGAGGCGGTTAAGTGGTAGCTGGGAATATCCTCTCCCCACTGCATGATGGGTATTGAGTACGACTCCTAAGTTGCCTTAAGGCATTTTTAATATTAATGGTTTTCCTCTCAAGCCTACCTATGAAAAAATTAGGATCGTAACAAGAACAGTTCTAAAATGGCCGTTATTTCATATTAATATCACTATTTTTACAGGACCACTGTTTTAATTCGTGTGAAATATTTCATTGGTGGTTCTAAACTGAAATTGAATGGTTTACAAGCATATTTTCAAAATTGCTACATCAGAAACTAATAAACAAATTCCAAGATAAATTACTAATTAAAGGTTACCAAGGCAAATTTCTCCATTTTACTGGAATTGACTCTTTCTCCCATGCTTACAATTTGGAATAAAGTGACACATACTGAATAAGCTTCCTAACTTAGTAATCATCTTTACGGTGGTCATCGTTATTGTCCGATAACAGCTGGCCACTTTACGACAATTTCAATTTTTACTGTGAAGTTTATATTCTGAATCATAGTATAGCATAAAAGTTGGTTTTCAACCACCTAATCACTATCCCAAAAAAATCTTTACATATATTCAAGAGATGCCAATATTGGTAATGTTGCAAAAATGTCATTTAATAGTTCAAAACATATATAAAAAAAACAAATATTTTATTTCTTCCAGAACACAATCGGAATTATCGACCACAGAAAAGGGGAGAAAGTGCTTTACGCGAATTTTCCTTTTACTGTTTGTGAAAAAAAACTCAAGTTTGAGGGGATGTCCACGTATTTAGAAGTGTGATTGCGTTTTAATGTGTTTCCTAAACTCAGGGCCGCTGTAATTACATGTAAGGATTTTGTAGAGAGTATTTATGTTTTCTCGAACCAGCTTTATAGGACATATAGTTTGATCTGTACAGCGTGTAGTAGAAACGTGTCGTGGCAACAAGTCCAACAAGCCAAAAATGAAAATCACGATTCCAGCTCAAGTTCAGATCTCCGATGTGTCAAATCAGAAATTAATAAAAGTTGGTACACGTGTCGGCCAAGTACCACGAAGCTAATATGCCAAATTTCAGCAGAAAATGTTGAAAGACGTCGGAGAAATTACGTATCGAAATTTCGGCTTTAAGATGAGAGACCGAGGTCAAACCTTACAGTAAAGGCTACTTACTGTCTGTACTAATAAAAGCATTAGTCAAGTAGCGCACAATAATATACGCACTACACAGTAAATTACAACGTTGCAGCTTTATTGTAGCTTGGAATGGGGAGGAGAAAAATAGTAATTAACTCTTTAATGCCCATGCCAAACTGGATATTTTTTTTTAAACTGGTCGGTCGCGGGATTCGATCCGGCATGCACTCGGTTTGCAGACGAGGACGCTGTCCACTGGGTTGTTGCTGCTCGCTTTACTCGTGGTCCCTGGGGACCCCTCATAAAACTCGCATTGTGCGTTGGGACTTAGTTTTTTGCCGTTCAGTAGCCGACCTTTTAAAGGGACGCCAGGCTATAAAGGGTTAATATAGGCCACTATAAAGTGAGGCAATAGACAATTTAAATGCACTTAGTCATAGCAGTGTCAAGGATAAAGGAATTTTAATCAGCTCACTCAGACGGAAATGAGAGACGGGAAGTCAAGAATTGACCAGAAATACATGAAGGAAGAGGGGATTAGAACAAATTCCATATCATGCATGATGGTGATCAGGATAGAAAACAAACCTTCACCTGTACACCTTCCTGATGGCCAGTTGTGACTTCTGCCCCGCCTCCTGATTTGTTCAATGCGGATCTCGCTGGTTCTTAACTTGGCCTTACTCAGTTCCGTCCGAGATTAAATGGGAGGTTAAAATTCCTTGACCCATGATAATGCTGTGTTTTAAATTTTAAATTGTTTCTTGCCTCACTTAAGAATGACTAGTTTAAACCGAAACGTTGCGATTTATTGCGTATTTCTCGGCTAGAGAAGAAATTGCGAAATTGAGAAGAAATATTGTCATTACCCGGCTAATGTTTTTATCAACAACTTTGTAATTAACACCACGTGCAGTTATTGCGGATTGAATTTAACCACTGCTAAGTTTTACAAGTTATCTCTCTTATGTTTAGGCCTACTGTGTACTCGAAACGCCTAGCAATACTATAGGAAGGATTTTTTTCCCATCAATCTGACCATTCCTTGCATTTTCAGTGGTAGCCAAGTTGAATCAAAAAACGTGGCCAATTAAAACAATATTGCTCCCTCATAGCTAATATGCCTTCTTGACTTACCTCAGTAAAATAATAACATTTCATCGCTGCATTTAACCACTACAGGAAGACACGCAACGACACAAACAAATGCATTTCATTAGCACGACACATTAGCTTCATTTAAAATAGTCTCGACACTGTGTAGTAACGATGACTTGGCCTACTCTCGAACCCAATTCACTGTTAGCTACTACTTATGAAACTAAAACTGCCGGTAAAAATTATGCTTAAAAGCTGACAATTATTCCCGATATCTAAAACTAGGCCTAAAGAAACCAAACACATTTTTAACCGTCAATTGTGGTCGTTACTCCTATTAAATTATACAATAGCGATAGCTGTTGCAGTGCATGGTAAAGGCATGCACCTCAATATTTTCGAAAGTGGCTGAAGTGTACAGTAGACCGGTTCAGACTAGGTAGTTACCTAACTAGTTAGGTAGGTTCCTAACTAGGGAGAACTGTTGTCACGATAAAACTGAGCATTAACGCTACAATGTAAATGCAAATTTTTTAAATATAACAATTTCCTCTCTGAACATTATAGTCATGTAAAAAAATGAAAGCAAAATACGATTTTTCATATTGTTAAAAAACACATAAAAGCGATAATTAACCATTTCACCTCCTCTTGTAATTTGTAACAATGCCGAGGAGGATATAGGATTTATACTTTCGCCGAGGAGGTATATTGTAGGTATTCGAAGTGGAGGTATAAATCACATATCCTTCGAGGCATTGTTGCAAACGATGTGAATAAGTAATTTAAACCCGTGCTTCATTGTTGCCTAAATTTGCGGAGGTATAAATCGCATATCTTTCGAGGCATTGTTGTAGACATGTAAATAAGTAATTTACACCCATACTTAATTGTTACCAGCACTTGCTGAGTCATTGTTGGAATTTGGCGGTTGCTCAGTCAACAATAAGTGCGGTGAAAAGTCATGAAGTAACAATGGGTGGATAATGCAACAGTGAGGAAGATTCAGTACAAGGTAAAGTCTAGTGGTAGAACAATGCAAAGTATAAACGGAATGGGCCGGTTCGGTTTATTCAAGGGCCCGGCCTTGACTTTGGTGAGCGTTGTTAGCATGAAGGTCTCACCCTTAATGTTACAGCAGAGCATTGTTAACACATGGATGCACATAATAGCATTGGGGCTTATAACGACTTTTTTAGTAGTTTGATTTTGCTTTCATGAGTGTTTGAAAAAAATAACACATAGAAAAACTACCGATAAAAATTTTTTTAAGACGTGCCGATTTTGCCTCTGTCAAGTCGGAAACTGCGAAGAAATGTTTGCATGGCGTTCGCACAGGCCCTCCACGCTTCCTTTTAACTCAATAGCATTGGGGCTTATAACCCCACGGAGTTAAAAGGAATCGTGGAGGGGCCTGTGCGAACGCCATGCAAACATTTTTTCAAAACGACTTGTTTTTCCTGATGACACAAGGTGTGAATCACGCAATGATTGCGCAAATGCTGTTGGCGTATTGAAGTCTTTTCCGAAGTAGGACGTGAGTAATTTAAACGTGTATAGTTATAACAATTCATGAAACAAGATGACGAAATCATGCTGTCAAAACATTTTTCCCTCTGATTCTTGTGCTGTAATTTTTCGCAGTTTCCGACTTGACAGAGGCAAAATCGGCACGTCTTTAAAAAATTTTTATGGGTAGTTTTTCTATGTGTTATTTTTTTCAAACACTCATGAAAGCAAAATGAAACTACTAAAAAAGTCGTTGTATATGGCCTATTACAATATTACCATACAAAAGAATTCGACAAGTTGCGTTTCTGCCACCTTATTAGCGCATACTTTTGTCCACCAAGCCATCTGAACCAATAGTCAAATCAAAGTGCGTTTTCGGATTTTATCTATTTTTTCTATTTCTAAGAGAATGTTTGCGTTTTAAGGAAGCAATTGAAGTCGTAAACATATAAAGTAAGGCGAGTGTTGCATGATAACGGTATCAATTGTTTAGAAATGGTACTTAAAATAAAATATAAAAAAATATCTTTCTTACTATTGTATACGAAATACTGCACGAACTGTTTTCAGTTTTAAATTTTTATGGCATTTAGGAGTATTTAAACAATCTGTATATATAATCTATATATATGTATAATACGCTTAGGTTGGGCAAGCAAATTCATCATTATGCACTACGATGAAAGAGGGCGAGCGACTGACAATACGGATGCGGCCTGTAACAATCAGTAACAATCGAAATATTGCTTTAAATGCTCGCTCTTTTAGCCTTCAAAGTTGGTTGAGTAACAATCACTGCATGCACGACCATTGTTGGGTTTATTGCGCTTGGTGTCAGAACGGAGAAACGGGCAATTGAGCGTCCTCCATTGAAAAAAAAATTAACTTCCATAACCAATCAGACGGGGTTCAAAGGGAGGGGAAGCAGGGATGGGGATACTCAGACCACACAATAGGGGAATCTGGGGCGAGGGGGAGGAATGAGGGAAATCTGACCAGACAATGGCAGAATGTAAGGGGGTAGGCCGCAGGGGAGTCCGGAGGCAGGGGCAGTCGGTGCCCTTTTTATTCCATACTGCCCACTACAGTATTTTGGTCAGATATGCGGTAACTGGCTAGACTGACGTATGTTACGCCGGGGTTACAGCTACTCTGTTACTATTGTATTAAATTAGTGTAAATAACATTATTGCTCTTAAATCTGTGAAGTGTATGCAGTCTCTTTACATAGTTGGTCCAATTTTATTTTCTGACATCAGTTGTATGATCTTACCGCTTTGCGTCAAAACATATCGGTATTTTTAAAAAGCGTACTTTCAGGGCCATTTATCGGCTTCTGCACTACATGATGAAATACAATGGAACTAACATTACGACCTGATAAGGATAACAAGTTAATTGTGATAATGCCGAAAAATTCATGTAATCATGAGCTGCTGAATTGAGCCCGAGCATTTGGATTAGGCCTCCACCACTATACAGATGTTAATTCATAGGGCAAGTTAGCGGCAATCTTGGAAGTTTTCAGTCATTTCATAGTGGTATAGTGCATTGCGATCCCAAAGACGCAATCCAAAGACCCGGTTTCAGTTTACAGACTCATGATTACGCTTGAGTTTTTTTAATTATAGCTATTGACTATCTTATCATTCTTAACAGTTCGTAATGTTAGCTCCACGGTGTTTTTGGTTTCTTTGAACTGTACGCTCTTGAGGTTAAAAAAAACAATTTTTTTTTTGGCAATCATGATGCACTCAAAAAATATTATTATTTCAGAAGCATTAAAAAAACATTTCTTTGTTTTCGACAAGCACTATGCCCTAGAAAAATATTATCAGTGACTGTGTCCTATTATTTCAGTTACATTAAAAAAAATGCATTCCTTAGTTTTTCGGCCTTCGAAAAATATTGTTAGTGTCTGCGTCCTATTATTAATTTCAGCAACATTGTTTTCCTTAAATACAACGTTACTATACTATTTTAGGTTCTGGTTGGCCACTCCGCGCGGATTTTTGGACAATGGATTGATCACGCCTGGTAAAAATTTCTCTTCGAGCAGACGAACCAACATGGCGACCTTATCTCTCGCTTCATCGCTTTCCCGACGTGGAAAACCTCTGAATTCGCCGGCTAGAGAGATTGTTTGCAATGTTTTCAAATACGTGGAAGCTCAGTACACAACACGGATGTTGAAACAACAAATTTAAGAGACCAGTTTTGCCACTGGAAAATCTCGGAGAACGGTAATTGTGTCTTGACAGCAGCAAAAGAAATACCGATACCAAACTCCGGCCAAAACTACGGCATGACGATTAGGCATAACGCCGCAGACGACGCCGCTACGGCCTAGCACATCGAAAGCTGAAGCGCGCAGAGAAATTGCAAGCTTGCTCGCCCTTTGCTGCTATGATTTCGACTTACATCGAAAGTCCAGATAGTGTTGCTCTACGCTGTAGTTCTTGGGTAAGTTAATTGCGTAGCCACAATCACCGTTTGTTTACTTGGACGAGATGTGGGACAAAGAACATCACAGCCGACAGATGCAATGGCACGGCAAGGAAAAAAGAGTTACGTGGTCGCCTCATACCACCGGGAAAAGAGCGACGTTTGATATTATTGCATGCTGGCTCTAACGAAAAGGATTTGTAAATGGTCAACTTCTTTTCATTAGAAAACGAAGACTAGGGATTACCATGAACAAATGAACGGTGAGTGTTTTAAAAAAAACTGGTTAAAAACTACTACCCAATATTCCAGCCAACTTGGTGATCGTGATGGACAATGTTCCGGGTCATTCAGTTCGACTCGACAAGACAGCAACAAGCAATAAGCCGAAATATAAAATTGCAGACGCCAAACATTGACAACTACTACAGTAGCCCATGTAACCCCTGGTGCCTGGCAGAAATGCATTAACCACGTTGTAACGCTTGAAAACGTTTATTGGGGGCACTGATCATCTCATTGAATACCTCGTCGAACCCTTAATTATTGACGTAACCAACAGCGATGACTATGACTACGAATAAATGTAATTTTGTACCACGCCAATAACGAAAACTGCTCTTTTAGAGTTCTTACAACTAGCCGTCAAACATTTCGAAAAAGCAAGTATTTTGAATCCAGACACAATTACCCATAATTTACATAATAAAAACAACATGCTATCCCCTAGACCCCTACAGAATTTTTATATTATTAGTTTTGGAATAATAATAAATGTAAGACCCACTTCTGATCTACTCTGGACAATCTTTTGGCCCTGTCATGAACGGAGGTCTCCCAGTTACAAGAGTCCAGGCATTTGCAATTTTCAAGTCATCCAGCCTCTCACTCCACCTCCCACCCCGCAGTTAACCCTCAAGAAATGCCTAAATCAGAAAAACGGGTATGTATACTGCCTTCAGCATTATAAAGAAAAAATATTCCAAAACAATAAATAATACTAAAAGAAAATGAAATGAAATAAAACAAAATAAAAATATCCTCGTCCAAAGAGTAATACCAATTCTTGATTTTCGTGGATGCTAGCTTAAAACAAATCGTTGCTAACCGAGCACATGCAGGAACTCAGTGCATGTACAAGGTTCCAGTCACCACCAACGTTAGTGCATATGCGTGACAGGAGATTGCAAACGATCATAAATACAGCTATTTTCAGTGGCCAACCAGAACCTAAAATAGTATAATCAGCTATATTGTGTACGCATAAAATCTTTGTAGCTGTAAGCCAAGGGTTCGGACTGGGTGCAAATGTTGGTATTTGAATAAAATTGTCAATACTGAAGTAAATAAACTACAAAATTTTATTTTATTTATTTATTTATCGTCGAAAACAACATAACTTGAACCGAAGCAATAAAACCATAATCCCAACTCCGATCAGAAAGCCGAGAATCACCATTCCCATTCCAAGGCCAGCCATGTCAGCTGAAACAAACACATAAATAAATTACACATATGAAAATATTTGCTTGCTCAGTCCTCACATTGTAATCGTTTAAACATATGAACAGACTCTTTTTGTAATATGAGAAGTAGAAATTCTGACGAGGAATCACCGACGGTAATTCCAACCAAACATGTATACAGTATATTAGTTGTTTGAAGCTATGGGTAGCAACAAACCATACAAACAATGGCTCGACGGCAATGGAGTGCACAAGTTAGGAAACAATTGTTGTCAAGAGTCGTAATAGGAGAGCTATTATGTGCACAATCTATCTATATTAGCACGGCCGGCAGGCAGTGCTTATTAGAGTTCCTTTGCGCTTCATTAAATATATTCAATAGTTGTAGAGAACCAAAATGAAATGGTCTTGGTGTTCACTGTAATCTTTCAGTTTTAAACTGTATGATGCAAAGTCTATAATTTTGAGACCTTAAGGACTCAAAATTGGCCGGCCGCCATGACTGAATGATTTATTTAATTCTTCGTAGAATTCTTCGCAGGATTCCAGAAGCTAGTTGGATTGTTTGCCATAAGACTGCATCTGTTTGCAATAATGCAGAATCAACTACCCATCAGCCGACACATGCCAACTCTAGAAACACGCCAGTGTGTTGTCATAAAAAAAAACCAAACAAACGTGGGATAAAGCTTGGGCACAACCTGAAAAGAAATACTCATTTCTAATGTTTTGTTTTTTAGCAAACAAAATTGGGTGTGCAGTGGACATAAAGTACACGTGGTAGACCAGACCGTAGCAATTACAACAAATTGGAATTGAAAAAGCCAACAAATTACCTGAGCAAAAAACGGCTTTAGCTATAAAAGCAATAGAGCTCCTATCCCCATACTCAGAGCTGTGAAGGTACACGAATAAAAACGGATTAGAGTTCACTCGAACGCAATGAACTATAATTTGAACTCCAATTCCAGGGAACAAGGATTGTGACATGGCAGTCTCCATGCACACGTATTCATGAACATCACTAATCAAACAAACAAAACGGTTGGATACTTCACACAAATAAAATACAACATACACATTACACACGCACATGAAACAGAACGAAAATGTAAAACAGATACAAACAGACACAGTAAACAGCAAAACGCCTACAAAGGATGAAAAACACATATGCAAAGACAGGCAATAAAAACTGCCTTAATTAGGAGTATGGTTGTTTCACAAATTATAAATGCACACAAAATACACATATAGCCACTCACAGGAACACACTTAAAATATAAAACAACAAACACAAACAAATATTAAAAAGGATGTGCAACATAAAAATTATGTCACACAAACATACACAAGAACGCAAACATTAAACACTTCAAACACAAACTGAGTTCACTTTCTAACATAACCACTGAACAAAAACAGTCATTCTTCCCTGGAATTTGAGTTTAAATTATAGTTCATTGCGTTCGAGTGAACTCTAATCCGTTTTTATTCGTGTACCTTCACAGCTGTGAGTATGGGGATACGAGCGTAGAAAATGAATCCTGTAGACTTGCGGTCAGTTTCGAACTGGAGAACTTTCGCACATCAGTCTAGCATTCTCCCCACTAGACTAATAATGAGAGATGATACAGAGAGGCTAATTATTGGTATTTATAGTACACTATTTTTTTAACCGGCTAAGCTACTAGTTTCCATTCGTATCATGTGGTAATGAACCTCTCCACCACGTCAGGTGGTCGTATGATTTAGGTGGTCGTGTAGGATACAGTGTATGAAAGGAAGGGTTAGGAAATGGAAATGTGAGATTTAAGGACTTATCTTTTTTTTTGTCAGATATTGTGCTCGTATATTTCCTAGCTTTCTACCTCAGTCTCATTCAGTTTTTTTTTTCCATAAGCAGCTTCTCTTTTTGTTAATCTCTGTTTACACTACGAATAGGTTACTTTAGCACCCACGTTTCTCTTAATAGCAACATCTCCGGATTCGGCGAGCCCATTCTCTCTCTTTCCAACTGACGCTCTTTGAAGGAAGAACATGTTGGGGAGTTGGAAGTCTAATTGGGCAAGAGCAACAGCTCTAGGCACAAGGGCCGAAAGCGAACGGCCTAACACTTTTCAGTTATTGTATACTCAACACCATCAAAAATATTGCTTCGCTGGTTTAATGAACTGCTGCAACCATGAAGTCAAACAATTTTTGAAACTTATAATCTAAAAAAAAAGAAAAAATCATCTCTGCTGGCGAAAACAATATGATAGTCTGGAGATTGCAGCTTTTTTACACCATTTGAGCTACAATGTACTATTAACAACGAACTTGCAAAAGTTACAACTTGGCTTCTCGAAAACAAGCTAACTTTAAACGTTTCAAAAACGAATTATATGGTTATATGTCCTCGGCAACGTCGTTATGATAAAACACAACTAAACATTAGTCTTCAAGGTGTGCAGTTAAAACAAGCAACTCATGCGAAGTTCCTTGGAGTTATCATTGATGACCATTTATCATGGAACGAGCATATCAGACAATTACGAAGCAAGCTGTCGCGGAGTGTTGGAATCTTAAGACATTTGAAACAATACCTAAACTCTCGAACACTCTTGATGTTGTACAATTCATTTATCTTGCCTTATTTTAATTATTGTAGCGTAGTCTGGAGCAACACTTCCTAGAGTAACCTTCATAGGCTTCATTTAATTCAGAAAGCAGCAGTTAGAATATTGACCTTTGCCTGACGCTTCGACCATACAACTCCACTCTTCATTGCACAGAAGATTCTACCAGTTTGCAAACTTATGGCATATAATCAAATTATTTTCACATACAAAACCTTGAAAAATCTTATACCATACAAATTTGAGGAAACTATATACAATTATAGTCTCCATAATCACCAGACCCGGACAGCCGGAATGCTTCACGTGGCGTACCACAGAACCAAACTATCACAGTGTAACTATAGCAACAGGGCCATGCGCCAATGGGATATGTTACCTGAGCACCTAAAGCAATTGTCATCCCTGCATTCGTTCAAATCTAATTTAAAGAAGACACTTTTGGAAGAGCTACTGTTAAGTAATTTAACTTAATTTTCAACCCCTCCCCCTCCCCCATATGTGCTGAGACCAACCTTCGTGTGTTTATTTTTACTTACTACTAGTTTTTAGATTTTTTTACTTTCACTTCTGATAACTTAATTTTTGTATGTACTTATTTTTACCTGTACCTGGGATTGATAAGACTATTTGTCTTTATATTCTTTGTAGTTGTTTCATTTTCTTGTGTGTAATAAACCCTTTACTTTACTTTATTTTGTTTAGCATTTGCTTATGTCTCACTACAAATAAAAATGCCGATGGTAGGTAATTGTTTCTAGTCAAGATGTTCAAGCATCGATGTAGCAACAGTTTGTGTGGCAGCTAAAATTCTGGAAACATTACGTAGTTTCGGAATGATCGATAAAATGACGGTACACTTCTTCAGAGCATGACAATAAAACCACCAAAGCTGGGTGGTCAAAAAGAGAGCTACCACCACCAAAGCTGTTGCTAGGAAAACATCGATCGTTGCGTTACTGTGAAAGTTCTCGTCACAATTCGAGTCATAATTACTGGAATTATGTAGAAAATTTACAAATTCGAAGCAGACGACAACGATGTAGGAGCACACGGAGGCCAAAAACTTTCGTCGGAGTGCCTGAGGATGTCACCGAAAATTAGCTGGACATAAAAAAGTGTCCTCGTTGTGAAAATGAGCCGAAATTTTCTACATAAATCCAGTAATTAAGACTCTAAACGCTGTTGCTATTTAATAATTTTCAGGGTTTGTATTATTGCTCTTAAGAAATATTTGGTGTATTTCATTGTTGCTGCTGTGGAATTTTCGTTGTCAGCATTGTTGCTGCACTTTGACTGTTCTAAATCTAATATTAACAATCCTAATTCTAATCGTTACTATCTTGGCTAAAACGGTCGAAGGGAATTATCCCTTTACCCCTATATCGTAAGCTTAAATACCGTGTTTGCCTAAAATTCAAGATTTTTATAGGACGATTGCATGTTTGAATTAATAGATCTCAATGCCTTATGTATCGTCTTTACACCAAATAAGTTCCACGAAAACAGGGAATGTATTCCTGCTCATGGTATGACAATGTGTAGAGCACAAATCTAATATTAACAAAGTCTTGTATTCATCTCTGCGTATTAGTATATATTGATGCCACGGAATTATACGGTTCTATTACTCTGACCTTTTATCACTGTGTCAAGTGGTAGAAACTAAACCTTTGTTAACCGTTTCTTGCATGCCACAAAACGAATTATGCAATATTTCTCTATTGCCTCACATTCAGGGAGAAAAAGCAGTACATGTTACAAAGATCCAATAATTAACGTAATGGTGGGAAAAAAGGGATATGGAAGGAAGGACACAGACACACAATGGTTATTGCCACCCATACTTTTATAGCAACCATATTTTCAAAAGCATATGTTGAGCTCACCTGAACTATATTTTGCTTGGATTTTCGGCATTGTTGGCGTAGCTGGCGGCGTTGTTGTTGGCGTAGCTGTTGTTGTTTGAGTTGTGTAATGCTGATGCCTTGGTGGCCCAAATCGTTCACCTAAGAATAATTTTAAAAATGAAGATAAAAAAATTAAAAATACCCAAAAGAATTTTTAACACCATCCTTCAAGCGTCATCTGTTACATCCAGGTTTTTGCGATTGTTATCGAGCAAGTGAGCGAAGCGAACAACGTCTTGACCAGGTGGTGAAAGGTTTCAACAGAAACAACATTTCAAAAGAAATTAACATGTTTAAGCAGCATGTTTTAACTTAGTTATTCAACATACTAAAAAACTATAAAAAATAACAAAGACATTCAGGGGCACAATTTCAAAATGGCTTGATTCAAAATGACTACCTCCGTTAAATGTAAAATGCTATTATCGTGAAATCTGTCACACCAATTAAATACATTTGTTTTAAGTTGGTACTGTTTTAACACGATGTATTTACTTGATTTTATAACTATTGCTAGAAATCCCAAACGTCGGACCAAAATGGCATAAAAAAATAGTTTTTTGGCTTATATTTTTTAAAGCGTTCATCACTTTGAACACAAAATTGTTAGGAATATTCAAAGTACCATCTGCATAAGCAAAAAGTTCACATTCATCCTTTCTTACCATTAAAGATGGCAGCCCAAAATGGCATCCAAAAATAGGCTTACAGTAGTTATAGCCAAATGCGTGAAGTGAAATTTAAAAAGAAATTTCTTAACACATGCTTTGAAATAGGACTGAACGACTTATGTGCTCTATTTTACTTCTCTTGCTAATAATCGAAAGCGTCGGACCAAAACGTTGCCCAAAAAAGATTTATAGTAGTAGTGGCCAAATGCAGGAAGTGATTCAAATAATTTTTTTGTAAGAATAGACTTGAAATACACCTTTAAAACGTACATACATGGTTTACATCAGTTAAAGAAACTCCAAAACGGCAAGTGAAATTATTATTCCAAACAACAGTTTTCACTTGTAACTATAAATTAGAATTACCCACAGTAATCACTAATGTTCACAGCCCTGTCTCTACATGCTGCATTTTTCTAGACATTACTCTTATCAAATTACTCAGATCAGTTGGAACTGACAAGACGAATATGCAACTTCAACAATGATGCAAAAGCCTCATTTAAACTGTTGGTTAATATCGAAGAAAAAACTTTTTAGAAGTGTATACCATAGCACACATTCGTTAGAAATTATAACCATTTTAAATATCAGCCTTAAAAGCACCAATTTTATTATCTTAATTCAAATGGATAGATATAAATTGTCTGAATTATTTCTGCAACAGATTATTTTCTTTGATATTCAGAGTAAGTTTATGGCATTTTCTGTAATATGTTTCTTCCATCAATGAAGCATTAGACTCCCAGTGAGAATTTTTGGAACTATGTACTCTGCTATATACTCTATTATATGGTATATAATCAATTATATTCTATCTTTTGAATACACCTGTTAGATATGTTTACTAACTTAAATAGCGTCGTTAAAATCCCTAACTTTCTCCCTTTCGCATAATTCAAATTAACAAATGTAAGCATATCTTATCCAAATTATTTTCGTAATCACCTCATGTATAAGTATAAAAAACACTTAAGCATACAAAATATACACATAAAACTTACTAAAAACTTACTACTTTAAGGAGAACAGATACATGAACTTACAGCATCGCAGTAATGCGTGTGAAAGAATCTCCAGCATCACAAAAAATATGCTGAAGTTTCCTGTACATGTACGAGTGCAATGCTGACGGCTTACATGTCGTTTTCATGCCTCTGGTCCTTTAGAACATTAAGTTTTTTAATGCGTACATCCGTATTTTGTACGCTAAACAGTTTTTAAATAAAAACATCTGTATTATTCTTGAAGATATTTTACATTATTTAAATAAGTAGAATTGTGTTATGTGAAATATTCACGATAGGAGATAATCGAGAATAACTTTTGTCAGGAAAATTAGATAAACGAAATTGAATATTAACGAAGTTTGGCTTAACTAGACAGACAATATAATACGATATGTCGTAAAGAAGAATATTTGAAATTTGCAAGACAAGGGATAAACAAGATTTAATTAGATGAACGACATTTGGCTCGAATGAGGTAAACGAGATTCGAGTTAATTATAACTTGAACAAGATATAAGGTAGATTTAATCTTAATATGTATCATAATATTTATTTTTATGCTGAGTTATCTTCACCACACTGCTTCCAATAAAGTTCTTAAAAGCATCTTTATTCGTAGGGTTACTATTCAGTATTCTCGTTTTCTAAAACACTATTTGTTAACTAGACTTATTATTCTCTCTACTATTGCATATTAGGTAAATTTAAACAAAAAAGTTGGGTGGCAAGTAAAAGGTACTGATTCCGTTGAAAGATAAATCGAAAATTCCCGAAAATTACAGTGACAAAACCAACAACAACAATAACAACAACAACAACACTGTATTTACGTTAAAATAATTTTCCAAAGTCCCTGGGCATTTTAATGGCTAGATGTTAGCCACATAAATTTAAAATCGGTGCATGGGAGAGCAAAAAGATCAAACAAGAACAAAAAGAGTATTTAGTCACATTAAAATACCATTGCAATGACTCTGGTCCTAGTTGTTACTTGCTTTTTAAACTATATGAATAAAAATCAGTTCATTGGTTCGATCTCTAGGTGAGAGCAACATTTGCCCAACAAAAATAGCAACAACTAGAATATTATAGTCACATTAAAATAACAAACAATATCATTGGTCTTGTTCATACCTACGTTTTGAACTAAAAAAAAATGAAAATGGGGTTTTTGGTTCGATTAACCACATAAGGGCAAAAGTACCAACAACAACAACATCAATTAATGGCACTTCTGTTAAGGCCAAACTATTCTGCTATTGTCATTCAAGGTATTAATGCAGTGAAATAATTATGACATGAACACATACCGAAATTTGTTGGTCTATGCCATATCCGGAGGGAACCTAAAGGGTTTTATAGTGTGTTGTTTAACGTCGAAGATTATCGTTCGTGCTGATGCTAACATTGCAGTCCTTGATTTTTTTTAAAGATTTTACCGAGAATGTTTTTTCTGAAAAAATTGGTAATTTTACAAACTGAAGTTCTGATTAAATCACGAGAACTCTTTCAGAAAATTACGGAATTTTTTTTAAT
>JAHWFP010218216.1:0-23417 GCA_023313725.1 Lithobius niger | reverse complement strand
CAGGGTATTCGCAGCAGAGAGCATTACTGGTTATCCTCTACCGTAAATCTACGAAATTTAATAACAATTCTAAAGCATCAAAAGACAAAATGCCATACTTCACAAGAAAGTTATGTTCTTAAAGTTCCATAAAAATATTCTAAGAACAAAGAAAATCTGCTACAACCGTTCATACACACGTTCTGTCTGAACAGAGTAGAACTATAAGCTAACCAGCGGGTAGTAAGAGTCTAATGCTTACCAGCCTCTTACAAAATTCTACACCTAGACCTTGACTGTCAAAGCTTGTCAGTGTTCCTTCTAGGTTTTGACTTTTAGGCCCTTACTCTAAACATTTAACGTTCCGTTTTTGTTTATTAATATATATATGATTGAAGTCGTCTCTCCAGCAAACCTAAAACTATTAATTTCTCCGTTTCTATTCAATATATTTCGACCAAACTTGGCCAGATAGTAGATAGCAACTTTTCCAAACTTTACACCAACTTTTATGCAATTCCGTGCAAGAGTAAACGTAGGGAGCCACACGTAAATTTGAAAAATGTTCACTTGTTGTTGTTGTTGTTCTGGTTCTTGTTCTTGTTCTTGTTCTTGTTCTTGGCTGACACGGTTTCAGAAAAAACTACTGCACCTACCTAAAATCTGAAAACATGATCTGAGCCAGAAATTTTCCTGGGCTTCAACCTTACATGGACTACGTTTTCGATTGGTCGACCCATTCCGGAGTTACAGGACCCTAAACGATCATTTTGATTGTTTTACATTGTTTTAACCATTGTATTTAGGGAACAATGCCACTCGGCAAACTCCAGATTCATTCTTCGTGCACGTGTTATGTCGTAAACAAGGTACACGGATTGCAAACAAAAACGCAAGTGTGCCGTTTTATGATTGAATTTTCACTTGTTAAAATGTACATCGTTAAAAATTGATGATTTTTAATTGAAATAATAAAATGTACAACTGAGAAAATTCCATCTGTTTAGGTGCTGTTGTGCTTTACCAATCATATCTTCAAAACGTATTGCACAACAGCACCTAAACAGATGGAATTTTCTCAATTGCACATTTGATTATTTCAATTAAAAATCATCAATTTTTATCCGTGTACATTTTAACAAGTGAAAATTCAATCATATAACCCCTTTTTTACGGCACACTTAACATTTTTGTTAGTAATTTGTATTTGCCTTGGGTCTTGTATTATGCCGTGTGTGTGTTCCACCAAGTTTTGTAGTTAGGATGGGCATACGGCCAAGGGCCAACGGCCCCAATAAATTCAAATACAATTGCTGCAACTCTAAGTTACAGAAATAATGTTTGTTTATTTAAAGAATTGATGGCCTCTTGTTCATTGAATGATTTCGTTGATATTTATTGTTATCGATTACGCAACAATATCGGTATGAGTTGGTACGTCGTATTAAATCTCGCGCCTATCCTTTTGCTTGAATTCGAACTTTTTTATGTATGGTTAGTTTAGATTTGATTATCTTGTGAATTACA
Source organism: Lithobius niger (assembly GCA_023313725.1). Taxonomy (NCBI): domain Eukaryota; kingdom Metazoa; phylum Arthropoda; class Chilopoda; order Lithobiomorpha; family Lithobiidae; genus Lithobius; species Lithobius niger. Next base: position 21,911 of record JAHWFP010218216.1, on the reverse strand, counting down.
TGTTTTTTCTTATCTTGTCATGAATAAGCTTCATCATGACTTCTAAAGGGTAAGCAATCCCATTTTTTTTTACGATAAAATTATTATTGTTCTTTTAAAGTTTGTAGCCTTAAATAAATTAAAAAGTAGTTTTGAATAATCTTGTTTAGTTGCTTTCGTAATAGTTCGTTGCCTAGCAACCGATTATTGAGTAGGCTTATTTATTTGTTCTCAATTGCCAGAGTGAAAGTCATTAGTTTAATGAGCGGTGAATTTAATAAAATCTTATTTCCTGTATTTTCAATTTAACTGAAGAAAATGTGCTGAGTTTACCGTTATTAAATTGTTAAATCCAGAGTTTGGGTAGTGACTTGTTTTAGTTAAACGGTTTTGTATGATTCTTGTGCATCGGTAAGGAATTTTTTGGACAAACGAATTTACTGGTTAAGTTTAATCATTCCGTGATGTAAATCGACATAATGTTAGAAAGTTTGCCTGGGCAATGACCCGTCGCAGTGGGACGAGGGATGATCGTCTAAGCGTATAATCGCAAAATTGGAAGACCTTTGCAGTGTTACAATGTAACGAAAATCTAACGGAAGTTCGTGTGGTAATTATCTAGGTTACGGGCAAAACGCCAAATCACTAATTTTTGTACTAACCGACGCTACTCTTCACTTTAACACAATTTCGCATCATAAAACCTGGGGAAAAAGGGTGTTAAAGCAGCGGCGGCGACAGCCACATTGTGAGGGAAGAAGGGTAGCCAGAAAACCCGATTTGCACCTCACTAAATTTTTACAGAAACTTCACCAAACCTAACCTAACCAACCTAACCTACTTAACCTAACCTGACAATAACAAAAAAAAACCACACGAAACTGACAATAACAAAACAACGAAAGGAAAATTTCCGCAACGTTTGTTGTGAAAATCTGTGTCCCGGCTACCCTGCTTCCCGATTCAAACACCTCACAGTATGGCTGCCACCGCCGTAGCTTTAGCGTGTCTGTAACTAGCATTTTACGTCTTTTAAATCATTTTTGGAGAAGTTTATAGATGTTTCCCCCGGATTTCGTGATGCGAAATGGTGTTAGGATAAAGATTAGCGTCGGTTAGTACAAAAATTAGTGATTTGGCGTGGTGCCCCTAATCTAGATAATTACCGCTACGGCGTCTTTAAGCATTGAATGAACATTTGGTACGTCCCCGTGCATCTGGGAGCAAGCTCTAAAATAAAAAAAAAAAAACAGATGAACGCAGCAACCGCTCTGCTAATAGTACTGTACTATGAAACTTGGGCAGTTCTACAACATAATTGAACAGTCGCTTTTGCTCAGTCCTACATAAACTGTTATTTGGTCTTCGAATCCTCAGCTAAAACCCAAGTTAGCGATGTGATAGCATGTTATGAATATAAACGAGAAAGGGTTTAGTATCCTGGTATCGTGCTTCAAAAGCTTAACGACTGTTGGCTTAGTTAGTTGCGAGGGGTGCCAAACATTTAACTTATTGACGTTGCTTTATAGTATGGAGCGCCAAAACTGTTTTATTTGTTTTTCAAGATCATTTAAAGTAATTAGGCCTAGTTGCTGAATGAATACGTGGTGAAAGTGAGTCTTGATTACAATTGTCAATTACAGTAATCAAGAAGCACGCTATTGTGTCGTCCACCAAGATAAACGACAACATCCAGGTAACATGAGCATGGCGACTGCTATAGATACGTTGTCTTTACAGCTATGGTAGTTTGGCTGTTTTCAGCCATCTGAGGATAAATAACTACGACAAAATTGTTTTACAGTTTTTGTTCTGTAACCTTCTTTCGAATAATCTGAAGTGATTCTGGGTTTAGGGGGCTTTCAACGACCCGAATGATTATGTTACATTGTTTTAAACAATATGCAACAATGCCAAACGGCCAACGCCAGCTGCAGTCGTATACTGAAGATAAAGTGTTTGTTTCCAGCTAAACTAAACTGTATGGTACGCCAAAATAGCAACGTAAACCAAAGCAATACCGATAATCTGCAACTGTTTAGATGAGATGGGTACAATGTTAATAAAGAATGCTCATCACATGAAAAAGGTGACTGCTGTCCGCGAAACGGAAAAAGCAAAAAAAAAAAATAATTTGGTGTTTCCATCTCGTAATCTAAGAAAAAAAACTGATTCATTTATTTGGACCAAAAAGATGGGATATCTACTCTAAATAGAACTTGGGGTGATTGACATCGCTTCACACGGCCGAAAAGCTTGGCGGGGGTCCTCAAGTTTTGTTTTGTATTAGTACTTTATATACGTTGCTTTGTTAGTCTTGTGGCGGAAAGTTGTAGTTACACTGCCATTATTGTTTAGGCCTTTAAACGGATTATTTCCTAGGAGACTTACAATATACAGCTGGGTTTAATCACGTTTGTCTACGTTAAGTTTTTAAATATTGCCCGTCAGTTTCCTATCATGGCCACTCAGTTCATTTTTAGCATATTTCGGCTGCGAGTTTCCGGTTGGGGAGGCTTTACAGTGTGGTTTTTCCGCGCGAAGTGCCCTCACACTTCTTACTGCAAGTTCCTGGATTTTTTTTATTTTTTATTTTTCGGCAATTCTAATCGCAAAAATTCGTCTTTTTTGGGCAGTGAGTTTCGGCAGTTTTGATGAGGCTTTAGGATCCTTCAGGCACGAAGCGTGGTCCCAACAGATCTGCCTGCATTGGCACAGATGTGTTGCTTTTTCTAACTTAGAATCATCCACGCCATGCCCTTGCCCCGTCTCATGTGGATTATTAAGATGTCTGGGTAATTTTCAATAGCGATTATATTCCGACAGGAAAATTGCATGATCACAATTTTTACTTCGTTATTTCTTGCAAAATAATTTGACTTGGGCATGGGAACAATTGGTTCAAGGAATGGTTTTATTGTCTCGGGTATATTAGCCAAATCGTTTATTAACTAAATGATTAGTAGCATTTTTCGTGCATCCAGTCAGTTAAAGCAAAGGCCAATTTTAAGGTCTATATGTATAGTATTAATGAAAAATGTAGTCCTTTAAATATTATTTTTGCAACCAAATTTATTTATGATAGTACCTGTACAGTAACTTTGCTCATCAAGTGAGTCGAGCATTTTTTCGTGTATTTGAGGGTAAAAACAAACAAATGCTAATGCTGTGAGTGAACAATTCACCCACACTTTAAGGAAATTTGAAGAGGAGCTTCTTTCAGTGACTTTGTGGTTTTCAAGCCCAAATGAGCAACGAACATTTTAGCTTCAAAACGGCAGCGTGACATCAAACCAGTATGTAAACACATCAGATTGGCGCTATTCTACATAATAATATAATAATAATATTTGGTTTCACCCCCTCAATAGGTGGTGGGGATCCGGAAGGGTCGCTGATGCGACATCTTTTTAGGTGCCTAGCGGTACACAACGCACTCGTACATTTTTAATGTAGATGCTGGTTTAGAACAGTTTATAAAGATTAACATTGGCTAGCACAGAATACTTGCATTGTGAAGCGTTTTTTTTATTCCTATTCGTGAAGAGTTTTTATCCTCTGATAGGATTCACACCTAACAGAAAACTCCTAGGCATTTTACTTTTACTTTTGCCCCTTAAAAATGTTCACATCTTGTAGACATCTTAACTTGTGTGTATCGCCGCATTTAACTTTATTGTGTAACGAAAGCAGACTGGGTCAACTCTTGTACGAACTGTTTAATGTAAACCTGTTAATTTTACGTTAATTTATGTTGGTATTGTTTCAGTCCTATTCGGGAAATTTACGTTTTGGCCCCTGACACTGAACTGCACTACGAATCTCAGCAGAAACGCCTTCTACCAGGCATTCGAAAATTATTCTTAAATGGAACAAAATTTTTCGAAGTGCAAGTTGCAAACGGAGCGAAACGAGGTAAGTTAACTTAATTCGTTGTACTGGTTTGCTGGCAAGTCTATATAAAACCCTAAACTGATCGGTTTTAGCTGATCGGTTCCATGCCTTATTTAGCAGTTTTTCCAGTCGTTTCATGTCATTTTAAGCCTGGATCTCGTGAAAGCCCTGTAGGCTATAACCACATTACGGACCCTAGAATATGCTTTTGAAAGTTCTGGGACTCTGAACTTAACTCAATTTCGATTGTATAAAGTCGAGGAGTATATGGAATTTTTAAAATCCATCTAAGGTAATGCTGCCAGCTGCAGACGACGTGAAGTTCAGGCTAACTCTGTTCACTGAAATAAGGACAAAACGAAGTAAAATGCCAGCAGTGTAAGTTTTCCACAATTCAAAACTGATAAAATCACTTAAAAGATCCAACAGTGTATCATCAGCCTGGTGACGACAAATTCTAGTAGGTGTTCAACTAGTAAGTAAAGGAAAGCTGGCTTTAGCTGGCCCAACTGTATTTATGTTGGGCATATACCCGTTCCCTGGTTGGTGGCAGAATTCAACCGAATTGCCTGAAGATGTAGATCTGTAGGTGATGGGAAAGGAGAATCTGCGCAAGTCCCTGCCAGTCTGTACTGAGCAGGGTACGACTACCAGGTTCCTTTGGGTCATGGCCGTTTTTTCTGTCCCATGTCTTAATGGGAAGCTCCTATGCCTATCAAATAAACTAATAAGGACCGAGATATCTCCAAATAGTTGCTGTAGTAGTCGTGTTCATATAGGTCAAAGAAAGGCACTATACATCATTTATATGGAACTGCAATAAGAAAATTGTAGCGTAAATTGCATAACTCGTTATTGATCTTGCCTTGCCTATTCCCACCTCTATACTTTATTTGATGTCATCCAGGGGCGTAGTGGGAGGGAGGGCCATTTAAGGCTCCGGAAACGGGTTAACGTAGGCCCCTCACTCGTGGTACTTAGAAAGAAATCGGTCATCATGGAAAAATTCACGGGGGTAATCTCCCATGTGTCCAGTACGCCCCTGATGTCCATGGCTGCGAATGGACAAGGTTCACTCATTGAAACTAAGGGTTAATATAAACAAGTCTGATTGCCGGAAATATTTTTTCTGAACTGTTCTTCTGGAATCGCCCTCAAGTATCTGCTCCCTCGGTCAATATTTTCAAAGTAAGTTTGACAGACCTTTGTCTGAAGCGGATAAGTCTTGATGCTGCCCAGCTTATATTTATGGCCATGTTTTTGTTTTTAATACTACACTGTTCACTAAACAGCATTTTAAGTGTGCCTGTAATTTATAAATTTTAATTCATCTCGATTTTAATCGAATTAGATGTCTGTGTATATTCAATGCTGTTCCCTTCTGCGACCCCCTGTGTCCTTGCTAGTGCTGTTGTTGCTCCAGCAACAAATTATTCAAACTAAATAGCAACTTGATTGGCCAGTTACTGAATCCTCAAGTTAGACTGCATTAATAATGAAAGGATAATTAAATTTTATGTTAATGGTAAACCAGGAAAAGATGCAAAACCTATGGGATGTAAGGCTTTAATAGGGTATTTGGGGCTAGATCATGATCGCTTTTTTAGATGACGATGTCAAAGGATCCAGAAAACTGCTTAACTCGGTAGTTACCTTTTGGCTTTGACATTAGGGAGAGTAATTTCAAACTGTAAACCTTATCAGCTGCATGTTTACATGCAAATGCCTAAATCGCCAATCCTCACTGATTATACTTTTCCAGCCTTTATTTTAGTTTTTATCAACGTCAAGAACGGTGTAAAAATATCTTTTACTTTTCATTAACCATCCTGGCATTGGAACGAGACTGAAAAAATATTTGCCACAAACTTTTTTATATTCCTGTGAAAAGTAACCCAATCTTATTTATAAATCAATAACCATGAGAACGGCTCGGTAACAAATTTTTGCAGTTGATAAACATGCGGCCACAGCATTCAATTTGTAACGCAATTATTGGACTCAATTCCTGAAATTAAGCAGATTGACCGTTGCCACCATATTGAATTTGCCTTGAAGTACATGGTGCCCACCAAATTTAAAATAAAAAAGAGGAAAAAACACTTGTTGGAAGACTTGACGTGGTAATTGCGTTGTGGTAAAGCTTATCGTAATTTTCGATTTTAAAACTTCCTTTCGAGCTCTTAAAATAACATACTGATGGTTTGCACACTAAAATGGACATAAGGATTACATGAGCTCAAATGGAGGCATACACTTTTTCATATTTAATTACGCATATGGCATTTGCACGCTCCAATCACTTCACAAAATTTGTACACAGTAGGCAAGAAAATAGTTTGGCATGGTAACCAATAACAATTAACCATCTCCATTATAACTTGTCCTGTCCATCACAAGCAGACCGGTGCATCGAAAGGAACTTGGTACATTTGCACATCACATGTTTGCACTGTCGTGTTTCATCAGGTAAAGTTGGCCATGGTGGAATGTAGCTGTAACCATCGGCCTTTTTCCATCACCGTTAGGTTGGATCCGGTTTACTTGGAGGAATTTCCACCACCTGTTGGTTGGTACACCTTCAAGTGAACGGCCTTTCTCTGCCACCATGGTTTTTCGACAAGAGTTTCTACGAATGTTTAAAATCTGGATTGGCTTTCCATGATTCCCTTCTTTTCTTCCCAAGTCCTGAAAATGAGGATGTGTGAATGCATGCCTGTGAGTTGGAAGGAGGGGATGACGTTTTCCTACACTCAACCCATAATTTGTAAACTGGATTGGAATATTGGGAAAGCCAGTCCAAGCTTCCGTGGAGCTTTCTCACTGCTCTTCTGAGATATAACTGTAGACTAGTAAAGTTTTCACTATACAATTCCTAATTCATTTAAAAGAATTAATGCAAATCGGGTACGTGTTTGGGGGTCGGTGTCCACGAGTACTATACTTCGCCCTCTCCCCACACACACAGAAACCGCCTTTTTGTGAATAAATAAAGTGTAAGTCGGTTTCTTGACAGATGATAACCACTCAAATGCCTTGCATAACCACTCAAATGCTTTGACACTCGCATGGTGCACTAGAAGGGTGATCCAGCATAGTCCAGGGTGGATGTAGGGACATATTGGCGCTGCTGAGTAACATCTTAACTGACACGAGTGCACTTTCCCTCAGTTCCCGAGGAAATGTACAAGGCGATTTAGAAGTAAACGAACGTAGTGGCAGTGTCCAAACATTTAAGGTATAGTACTTTATGTATATAAAGTTCTTACTTCAGTAATGTATATTACTGCAGTAATATATGCTAAAATCGCTTTGTTTTATGCTATTTTGCACAAAACAAATTTGTTTTTAAATTGGTACCCATTGCTTTTACCGGTGCCTCTGCTGTGTGACTATATCAACGCATGTAAGCGGCCATGACGTCACTTAGTCCCTGGGTACCACGGTTAACATCGGGCCCTGTTGAACTAGCAACTTTTTGTGAAGTTTATCTGTATTTACCAACATGTTTTCCAAGATGTATTTTTTGGTTTGATATAGGACATACACTCCCTCGTGGAGGAAAGAAGTTGTGCAGAAGTCTAGCTTCTTCGCGGGGTGCCTTGAACAACATAATTTGTATGAAGATGCAAATCCCCACGAATGGAAGATCTGATGCTAAAGTTAGAGGTAGTTAACCTTTTAACACATTTTAATGGTTCTCGATTTCAAGTTGGATGTATTAAATTAACCGCCCCAGGGCGGCCGGCGGGGGAGCCCCCGTCGGGGAAGCCTTGTTCCCCTGTCGGGGAGTAACCGAGATTATCGTCGGGGAACAGCCGGTATACGAAGTCTACATGACGACATAAAATTCCTAAAAATTTGGGGGTGGGGGGTGGGGGGGGGGGGTACTATTGCTACCTCAGCACCTCCATAATTTAAGAACTAAGTTAATGCAGGAACGTCAACTAAATATGTACAAAACAAGTTTTCGTTTGAATTCGTGTTACCAATGAACTGAGCGAAAATCGTGCACAGTAAGTGGGTAAACTGAAAATTGATTTGCTGCGTTACGACTGTCAACGCTAGAATTTAACATGCATCTTAGTTATGAGACACGTTTGGGATGCCAACGCCTTAACAGTTATCTCTGAAAGGAGAAGGCCCAATTTTAAAAGCCAAACGCACAACGCGACCCCAAACAAACGGAGCAAATAGCAGCCTCCTGGCCTCCCAAACCAAGAGGACGCCAACTGAAATTAAGTGTCTAACCAACACAGGACTCACAAATGGCCGTGTACCTTTGAAGGCCGACTGTGTGTTCTTGATGCGGTTATAGCCGAAAATGTTAGCTAAATTTGTACAGAACAAAACTTGTTAAGCTTTCTTCTGCTGAAGTATGATAAAAAAAAAAGAGCTAAGAATCACAATAGGTGGCGGTTTGATTTGCTAGTAGCCAGTTTCCTCTTAGCCCATCGCCTCGGTGATTAAAACTAATTATCAATTAATTCAGGAACGTCAGCTGAATCTTCCACCATTTGAAAAGCAGCAATACTTTCAAACCTAAATTATTCAGCGTTAATTAACGTTAACGTTTTTTTTTAAATTTAAATTGACCAGTTAACTTAATTTGTAAATAAAATGTGTAAAAAAAAGAATTTTGGTCACAATTAGGTTTTTACGACCTCTCATGCTAAAGAATATTTGCGAAAACATCCGAAATTTGCTTAACATTGTGGTGCAAACGTGTCTCGGGAGGCTGAAAATAAGGCCCTAAAATAACGTAAAATGCTTCAGCGTCTGGGGCTCTGCACGGACCCGCTGGGGGAGCTCGCAGCGCTCGGTGCTCCCCCAGACCCCCTAGCTGGTTTGGCCATTCCCCTGTTATAAATGTAGAACAAATGTCCGTTTTCTTTGCCTCTCTGTCGGGGAATCATTGATCCCCATCTGGAGTTGGCTGGCGCCATTACTAATTTAACTCGCTAAATGGTACCTGATTTTAAGTTCGAGGTATTAAATTATTGAAGCAACGTTTTAACCTTAATAGTGCCGAATATCAAATTTACGACTCCGATAGTACACAATAATAATAGGTTATGTCACTGTCCTATATGCAGCAATCTAACCACCTTTCAGCATAGTCCCTGGATGCTACGATGTTCATCTTACTGTTCAGTTAACTGATTGCGATTTTTATTTGCAACAATAAAAAATAAACTTTGTTTTATAAATTACATGACAATTTGATTGGCTGAATTTAGTCTGTCAACAGCAAATGTAGGCAGGGCGAGTAACTTTTTGTGTTTATTTTTTTATTGCTTCGTCCGATTTCCATTTACATACTCGTAACAATGCTTTCGTAACTAAAAACCAAACAAACTTTAGCGTTGTTTTTAATAATCCCACCCAAAACCAAAACTGGTATAAGAGCAGCCGCCAAATTTCCAAAAAGGGTCGGCCTTTCAAAGTAGTGATATCATTCAACCAGGGAAAGGCCGCCAAGGTTAATCCTATTAGCCAAGTTAATCGCACCTAATAGTAGTTCGAAAGTTAATGAAAACTCTGCTGCTCAGTTTTAGTTTTGGGTGATATCACAACTTTCATAGGCCTGTGAATAAGTCACCTTTTTTGTTTGAAGTGTCTATAAAATATTTAATCATAATTTTTACGTTTGCCATTGCCGAATTAGCCGTTACATCAGCCAAATGGACATGGTTTGGCTTATTGTATGCCCATGTTTCACACGATTTTTAAGCGCACTGGCTAACAAACGCTGATTTTCGTTCGCTTCACTCACTCGGCGCATCCCCCTTCACTTCGCCCTCCCTAGGTTAACGTTAATTTTAATCATGACCACATACTACAAACTCACGGAATGGAAAATGTTCATAGTTATAATATAATCAACTCACAAGCTATTTAAAATTACTCGCCACTTACACAAGACTGCAAGAACAGTAAGTCTACATAAAATGAAATGTCCACGTCACGTTATTAAGGGGACTTTTTCTCCATAAAGAACGTTCCCAACTGTGCTGACGATGTGCATTTTGTTTCCTAATATTCTTTCCAGCAAAATTGTCCCTTTTATCGTGGTGGGGCAGATAATTCAGTTTGGATTCGTGTACCGTAAAAAAAAAGATTAAACTTTTGCAATAAAAGATAAAATATTGTCTCTGAGCCACCTATTTGCAAAACCAGTGCATTCTGACAAGAACTATAAGCGTGTAACACTTAACGCATGTTATAATCTACTGTTGGATGACAATACAAACAATGGTATCTACTGTTGGATGACAATACAAACAATGGTTACAACAATAATTTTGCACTTCACAGGGCTACGTGCTTCTAGCCGGAACTCTCATTTTAGAAAAAATGCTCTTCCCCATATGACGAAGTTGTCGACGCGCCATTAAGGCCTAAACCCCCCCCCCCCTTCCCCTTTACCTGTCTGCCGAAATTTAGGTCTGGAAACTTTCCTAATAAGCTGTAGAGGTGTCACCCTATGGGCATTAACATGAGAGCCTGGTAATTAGCTAGTCACTAGTTAACTCAACGTTATTGAGGGCACATTTTCTCCATAAAGAACACGTTCCCACATTTTCGTGTAGAGGTTTTCTTTGTTACTGGACGCAAGACCTGATTCAAACGATTACTCTTAACACTCTTAACAATTAAGCTCCAACAACAATAAGACATCTACTTGGCGTCACTAGCGTGCGTCTCGATCCCTGACAACCTGCGTAAAGGCTACTGCATACCAAGATTAACAACACCCTAATCCTGTCCACGAACTGCGAGCTTCATTGTTAGTAGTGTTCATTGTATGGACAAACTCGTTGTCGATTACTGTACCTCTCCTTTCCCCTGCTTACCTCGGAGTTACTGGCGATGCCATTGGAGACATTATCGTCCCACATAGGTTTAACCTTGGTGGCAAGGCAGTCGTACCCCATCGTTCCTCCCAGTGCCTTTTCCCCCTTCCCTCATTGGAAGACGGTTTTAACTCTTTTTTTTTTATTTATTTCTTATTAGATTAGGCTGTATGTCGGTGGTCAATTCATTCAAGGCCTGTTACAAATTTGCAACTAGCTTGTATTTATTTTTATTTATATTTCAAATTGTTTCTTAGCTTTCAAAAAAAACTTGAATAATGTGATTACGTTTTTCAGCCAGCGAATGCGTTCGCTATTCACGATCTGCCACAGGGTTTCGTCAGCATCGTCGACCTCTATCTTCTTTCTCCGATATCGGCGTCGTTGTCAGCCACTTGTAAGTAAACCTCACTTACCATTCCATCCTTTAGGTAAACTTTTAACCCTGTAGGGAGTTGATTTTTCGCAGTTGCTTTTGCGCATACAATTCCACTGGAATTTTAAACTATGGTTTTCAGTTCAACTACGATTTTAACTTAGTAAACTTCCATTAGCCTGCGGCTTTTAAAAATGTTGGTTGACTTTTGAAAGCTTAAATTTGAACCACTACGTCTTTAGTTTGGGTAAGCTTTCGTAGGCTGTTATTTTAAACCACTACGGCTTTTTTACTTTGGTAAACTTTTTTATAAGCTGAAATTTGAAACTACTACGGCTTTTTCGTAAGCTTAAATTTGAAACCACTAATACAGTTTTGGCTTGGGTAAACTTTTTCAAAGCTGAAATTTGAAACCACTGTTTTTTTTTAACTTATTTCGTAAGATGAAATTGAAACTACTACGGCTCTTCTAACTTGGGGGTATGCTTTCGTAATCTTAAATCAATAATACGGCTTTTTGACTTAAGTAAACTTTTTCAAAACAGCTGAAATTTGAAACCATTAAGTTTTTTTTTAACTTGGGTGTAGTAAGCTGAAATTTTAAACCACTACCGCTTTTTTGACTTCGTATTTTCATAAGCCAATTTTAAACCACTACTAGTCCGTAGGCCCCGACCCCAAAAATCACCTGAGGTGACAAAGTCGCATGAGGTGATTTTTTAAATCTTATGTGAGAGGGACATATTCTGATATAACCTTTGCAGAGTGGCAGCTTAATTGAAGAAACTAAAAATCCGCCCTAACCCTGCGACAATTGTCCAGAATCAGTAATGGGCATTATTACTGAGTAACTACATTAAATATTTCATTTTATGTTGTAAAATTGTATTCATGCATTTGTTAAATACACAACGAAAATTCGGGATCATAAAAAATACCGCCTGTTTTACTAGGGGCTGGTATTAGTCACCTTTGGATTTTTAGCTCATTTCAACTTTCAACTGCTGTTTGACGAGTATAATATAGGTAGATGACTGCAATTAGATTCATTCGAAAGGTGGGATGTCTTTGCAACAAAAGTCGTTGAAAGGGTCTAAGACACTAACGGACCGAGCTACGCCCGTTTTACTAGGGGCTGGTATTTGTCACTGGATTTTTCGCTCATTTTCAACTTTAAATGCCATTGTGACGTGTCTAATCTAGGTAGATGACTCCAATTAGATTCATTGGAAAGGTAGGAGTGTCTTCTTTGGAACAAGGGTCGTTAGGAACGGAGCTACGTTACTAGGGCTGGTATCAGTCACAGTCTGACTTTTCACTCGTTTGGACTTTCAACTGGTGCTGACACGTTTCTAAATTAAGTAGATGACTCCAATTACATTCATTCGAAAGGTGGTAATGTCGTAGGTGGCAAGGGTAATTAAAAGGATCTACCTAAATTATAAACGTCACAGAAGTTAAAAGTTCCCAAATGAGTGAAAAGTCCAACGGTGACTATGATACCAGCCCCCAGTAAAACGGGCGTAGCTCGGTTCCTAACAGACGTAGACTCTTTCAAATACCCTTGTTGCAAAGACATTCCCACCTTTCGAACGAATCTAATCCGAAACGTCTACGTAAACTAGGACACGTTACAGTAGAAGTTGAAAGTTGAACATCAGCGCAATATGCAACGGTGACTGTGATACCAGCCCCTAATAAAGCGGATGTAGCTCGGTTCGTAAGTCAGACCCTTTAAAGACCCTTGTTGTAAAGAAGACATTCCCACCTTTCGAGTGAATCTAATAGTCTTCTACCTAAATTAGACACGTCACAATAGCAGTTAAAAGTTGTAAATAAGCAAAAATTCCAACTGTGACTGTGACACAAGCCCCTAGTAAAACGAACGTAGCTCTGTTCCTAACAGTCGTAGATTTTTACAAGTACCCTTGTTGCAAAGAAGACATCAAATCTAATCTGAGTCCTCTACCTAAATAGACACGTCACAATAGAAGTTGAGAGTTAAAAATGAGCGAAAATTCCAACGGCAACTGGGACACATGCCCGGTGTAAAACTGGTGTAGTACGGTTCCTAACAGTCGTAGACTCAAGACCCTTGTTGCAAAGACATTCCCACCTTTCGAATGAATCTAATTGTAGTCATCTACCTAAATTAGACACGTCACAATAGCAGTAGAAAATAGCGAAAAATCCAACGATGACTGTAATATCAGCCCTAATTAAACGGGCGTAACTCTGTTCCTCCAAACAGTCATAGACCCTTTTAACCACCCTTTTTGCAAAGACACTCCCACCTTTCGAGTGAGTCTAGTTGGAGTTGTCCAACTGAATTAGAAACTATGAGACGTCTGTTAGCATTAGATTAGCCAAAAGATGGCCGAAAATGGCCGTAAATCTATTTTTCTCGAAAACCATAAGCGATATGAAAAAAATGTATTGAAAAGACCTTGTAGATTACATTATTGGAAACAACTTATTTCAACCGCGTTTGTGTATCACTAACGGTTCTTGCATAATTGGTCAAATGGCAAAACTGGGCGCCATTTTGGCCGCCATCTTTAATGCCTAATACATAAACTGTGTATTGCCAAGGTTGCAACATGTGGAAAACTATTCCTTGCGATGTAAACAACTCCCAAGTGAAAAATCAAGTTGGCAAATTGTGCACAGTAGCTAAATTTCCTACAACTGCTCCCCGCCTATATTGTAATGTTCAGTGGAATGCGCATAATTGCAATAGGTGTAAAAACAGGTACTTGGAAAAAAATGACAGCTGCCCATAAGGAAAGGTTTATCAAATCAAAAACCAAAACAATGTTCGTTTTCATTTATTCGGTGCGATTAAGTTGGCGAATGTTTTGGTGTGTTGATATCACTCCTTTCAAGGGCCGAACCATTCGGAACTTGGCGGCCCCTTTTACCAGTTTTGGTTTTTGATATCACTCTATAAAGTGCCACGTCAACAAGAAATTGGTTTTCAACAATTTGCTACTACCTTTTGCCTATAGGCCGAACCATTCTCAACTTAGTCACCTCTTTATTGGCTTTTGGTTGGGTTTTAATTTTGTTGTAATTTGTTGTATGTAGTTAGTTTTGGTGTGTTGGATCACTCCAACTTGGTGGCCTCCTTACTAATTTTTGGCCAGTTTTTGGCGATTAACTTTGCGAATGTTTCGGTGCTTTAGGTGGAACCGACATCTGCTCGGGCCCATGGGCTATACGGCTTTTTAACTTCGGTAAGCTTTCCTAAGCTGAAACTTTAAACCACTTACGGCTTTTTGACTTTCGTTAACTTTTTCGGCTGAAATTTGAAACTACTATAGAAGGTTTTGCTTTATGAGCCACTCGTGACTCAGTTTTCGTACTCCCTTCCAATAAAAAATACAATGCAGTTCATTCGTAGTACAGATTTGTTGCAAATGTTTCACTTACCTGAGTGCTGCCCACTTTTTGAGTGGTGATTATTTGTTGCAGGGATTGCCCAGTACCACTGCAGCGCAAGCTAGCTACCATCAACCTTACGTGCGAGACTGGCCATTAGAAGACGTAACTGTGTATAATAAGATCCTAAAGGTGTTTTCGCAACATGTAAATAACGAGATTGTTGACTTATGTGTGTAGGAGCTAAGAATTGTATTGGAATTGTGTAAGTCTCATTTTAAGAAACGGAACTGTGCTTGCTTGCTGTCGATTTTGAAGTCGTGTATGCTAGTATTTTTAGAATACTGTTTAGGAATAAGAAAACTTGTATAGTTTATAAAATATTAGTCCCAAAAAATGGTACCTTTTAAAAGCGTACAGCTGCCCTAGGATGCCACACCAACCAGTTGACAGTTAATGTACATTATTTTTGCTGTGCAAAAGTAAAAAAGTATAGGGTTGAGAGTCGGTGGGAGTATTTAAGTGGGGATCTTGACCTTTATTGCATTTCTGCAGGCTCAGAAATGCATTGTAAGCATTAATATCTCGTGATAGTTAAGGGTGATAGCAACTGCGTGCAGCTTGGCTGTTGGCGTTAGTTGGTGATAAAAATGTATAGTCGCAATTTAAAATTGCTTTTTCTGAAAAAAAGGTAGCCACTGTGGAGGCCTGACGCAGGCACGCAGGGTTCTTGGTATCTTACGATGACTGACGCCCCGAACTGCCGATCAACCTTTCCTCCTCGTATTAACCTGATGGTATTGTACTTTGTAGTCTTGCACGACGATGAGTGTCTCATTTCTGTAAAAAGAAGCTTATCTCATGATTTTTTAACTCGTCGAAAAACACCTTTCGTCATTTTAATTTTGTGTTTGAAAATGTATCTTGTGTATTTTGGACTGTTTCGTGGTAATAAAATCGTCAAGAAAATTTATTGTACGAGTGTCTGTAGCAGCAGTCTATAGCTAATTATTCTTCCCTCGTTAAAAATTTCCGTGGAGAGTGACAAGGTTGTGAGAACTCTAATGAGCATATGAATAGTATGCACTAAGCAATTTTCATATATTTCACTTAACCTTCGAACTAGCTTGGCAGCCGAAGATCCTTATCACGAATTGATTTATACAGGGTGTCTCAGAAGTCATGGTCATAAATCGACAGGGAGGTAGAACTAATCACATCTATAAAAAAAAAAAACCTGCGCCGGAAACATCCGCCGGAAATGACTCATTTCCGAGATAACTGGGCCTGTTCCCCAGGGTGACACAGGCATAGTCTGCCGACTGCACCGTTGACTGAAAGTTCAAATCGCCTAGACAGTGGCTTTGACCGCTCGCTTCCCCAGAAGGAACCTTTCGTGCCTCATGCAGATTAAAAGCGTTGTTGCACATAGCCATGATGAATAAAAAAGTCGTACTTGGTTTGGTAGAAAAACTTAAACTTCTCTGCTTGTGGAAAGAAGTCTTCTCCCACTTAATTTCTTTGGTTAATCTCTTTGGAAACGATAAAACTTCACTTCCCATTAATTTCTTTACTATGGCAGTTAACTTCACCAACCAAGAGCTAGCCGACATCAATTCTGTAGAAGCAGGCAGGCTGTATGCTGTGAGCTGTCCGAACCGAAGGCATCTCGACCGTCGTAAGTTTAATTTTGCTTCACCAACGTCTGTGAGCGCTAGTCATTTGAGGTAGCACCACGAGACTCCAGAACTGTTCGTACCCCTGAACTGGAAGAAACTGGCGTAACGGAGGGTGGATGACGATCCGGAAATCTGCACAAGGCGGATTGCTTTAGTAGAAAACTAGACCGTAATGCTGGCTGGAGGATCTTGCATGATGGACTGCTGCGCCTATATCTTGAGCGGGTGCAAGCCTTAGCTGAGAAAGATTATCCGGCAAAGGTCGTATTCT
Organism: Lithobius niger; assembly: GCA_023313725.1. Classification (NCBI taxonomy): domain Eukaryota; kingdom Metazoa; phylum Arthropoda; class Chilopoda; order Lithobiomorpha; family Lithobiidae; genus Lithobius; species Lithobius niger. Next base: position 5,474 of record JAHWFP010218216.1, on the reverse strand, counting down.
GCCAGTGGCTTCAACGATGTGCTGCAGATCTTCCTCATGCCTTCACCCGAGATGGAATTGTGAACTTCCACAACACCCATGTCAAAATCCACACACGACCCTGCAAGCGCGAAACCAGCATCCTTTCTCAATGTGTGAGCTGGTATTGTAGGACATCCTTCTACCCAATAGGATTACAGGGGCGGCATATCTTACCTTCCTGCAGTATGAATTACCTGGTCTGTTCAGGACATCCTACTGGGGACGGCAGAGGATGGTGTTCCAGTACGACGGGGCACCACCCTGCTGGCTGTGAGGCAGTATCTAAACAAACAGTTATGGAGAGATGGATTGGCCGAGGAGGCCCAATTCCGTGGCCTCCCCTTTCACCTGATCTCATCCATTGGACTACTGCGTATGGGGCTGCATGAAGGGACTGGTTTTATTCACGCAAGCGGAAGACACTGAGGCAGAATTGCGCCAACGTGTTGAGGCATTTCAGCAGGTTAGGCAGAACCAGGGGGTCTGCAAGGATTCGTTCGTCTCTTACGTTGAGAGCGGCGTCATGCATTCAAGCAAACGGGGGCCCTTCGAACATTTGTTATGAACTCTTAGGTTTGTCATGGCAGTGTGCAACAACCGTTTTCAGTCTGCATGAGGCACGAAAGGTTCCTGCTGGGGAAGCTGTCAAAGCCACCGTCTAGGCGATTACCTAGCCGAGGGGGGGGGGACTACAACCCTAATGACGGATGATCAATAACTTCACCGTCACGTGTTGATTAATTTTTTAAGCGTGTGGTGCGCTGCCCCTGAAAGTTGGCTGACTATGCCTGTGTCACCCTGGGGAACAGGCCCCGTTATCTCGGAAAGTCATTTCCGGCGTATGTATTATAGGTTGTATGCCGGTTAATTAGCGGCATCCTGAAACAATCACCAAGAGTGCGAACAGGTTCTTTCTTGGCGTGTTAGCATGGAAAAACGGCGAGCGGCCGACAATGAGGATGGATACACGCGCTAACAATTAAAAAAAACACAATATTGCTTCAATAATGCTGACTATTAAAGCTGAGTGAAAATATTAGGAAGTTTCGAAAAAGGGTTTCAAAGGGTTTAACAGCGATAACTACTCCTGGTTATCTGCCCTAAGGCCCTAATAGTTTCAAGTTTCAAAGTTGGTTGAGCAGCAGTCAACTGATGCACGATCGTTATGGCGGGCTTTTCGCTCTTGGTAACAAAACGGAGAAACGGGCTATTCAGTCACACTGTGTTGCCCTCCACTGAAAGTTATTTACAGTTAGTAGGGTGGAGGGGAGGGTTTCAAACCATACAATAGGAGAATATGCGGGGTAGTGGGGTTGGGAACGCAGGAGGGGACAGAGTACCAGGGGGCTGCAGTTGGGTATCCGCCACAATGGGGGCTGGAAGAGGGATGGGTTCGAAGCAATTTTCATTTCATGCTGCCCATTAAAGTATTTTGCTCACACATACGCCGGGAAACAACTAGTTGATACTAATTCTGCTAGAGCCGAGGTATTAAGAAACCCAAAACTATGTGCAATAAACACTTACGGTTAATTAATGAGGACCTATCCGGCGTAAGAATGTACCACGACTTTAAATCCTCTGCTATAGTGAGGACCACATTTGGAAAAGATTGAATTTTCGACCTCCTACCTATCGATTTCTTAACGTGCCTTCTGTTTCTGTTTTGACGAGTCCGTAAATGTTTACACAGTCCGAAAACTTCTATATAGACCTTGGGTTTTAAATACCCTAAAGAGCAGATGTTCAGTGAAATCAACGATTACAGTCATCTTCCTCATCCACACCTGCTCGTATTTTATCGAACATTGACATTAGTGCACGATGTGTTGTCGTTATGGGCGCACCTTTAAGCCTGTAGTTACAGAATTTATTTTCCCTGTGACGTTTAAATACTATTATAATTTTGTAAACAAAATTACAAACGTCATTTACCATTAAATGAGAAAAAGATCATTAACGTCCTCAAAAGGTCAACTTTCGACAGCGCAACTTCAGGAAGGAAATACAGTTTAAGAACAAAATTTAGTTCCATATGTAACCCTAAAGTAAAGTAACAGTGTAGCGTAGCCTATAACTGACACCAAATTGTAAAATGTTGGTTTGTTGGTTGCACTTTTGTAGTCTGGTTCGCAACCAAGCTAAAGGTCGAATTGGAATGAAGTTTGCTTGAAACCCACAAAAGTATTGTTGAGCTCGAATTTGCCATAAATTGATCAAGTATTATGAAAAGAGTTACTTTTTTCGAAATTATTAACACTGGCGAATTATTTAGTAAGGTTAGAAAGGGTCAGCCTAGGCCTTCTGTGTTAAAATTTCAACTTTGAGCGCTTATAACTCCGGTAAAAACGAACATTTTAAAACAAAATTTGGAATCGAGCCTCGACTCGTGAAGGCCTATCTACAGTCCATATATTTTAAAATACGGTTCAGCCAAATCGGAGATCCAGAAAGGGGTCAAATAGATAAATTCTTGTTCTTCTTGGGATGTACCTGTCTACAGGTCAAACTACATCTAAAACTATGAGAATAGGCTCAAATCGTAGCTTCCTAAGTGGACATGTGCCTTTTCAAGGTTATTTTAATGTTACTGAAATGTTATTTAGAAACAAGCCATCATGTGCTCACAATGCTATGTTGCAGATTAAAAAAATTAATTCTCCTTACTGTAACCAAATTCTCCCAACGAACAATCGGGGAGCGTTCACAAATTACGGAACACTTCTTTCTAGCAATTTGGTAACACCAGTTTAACGAAAAATAATTTTGCAAAACTTAGTGTGGTAGTCATACTCCCCCGCCTCCCCCATCATATGATAGACGAGACCACGTTTGTTCACCCCCCTTCTCCACTCTCCAGGTGTTACGTAATTTGTGAACGCTACCTTACTTCAGTGTAGACAACGTTCCTTTTAGATTCTGAATTCTGTTCGGTTCGTTCACAAATCCTACTTGTTAATTGATTGACACCAAAGATAGCGTTCTGTGCAGCATCAGTCCATAATGTTCCAAGAAGGAATGGTGCCTAACATTCAGTGTAGATACGAACCCAAACCATAGCGTGAATACTGTTAGATTGGAATCCTACTTTCTCTGGATTTCCTATGTCTGCCTACGTCTGTCACCGGGAAAATTCCGATTTCTTTCTCATTTTGCACATAGACTAGCCAGCTATTTTGAAAGTTAAATCACAGAAGTTTCACGTAAGTTGTATATACTGCCATACGTCATTGACGTTCTAAACCCATTTCCTGAATCAAGTAATGAGATGTCATAACTAAACGCCAACTTTGATGAACGTTAGCTATAATTGCATTGTAACAAATGCAATATTGATGTGCTTTTCAACCAAAGGACAAATTTACTCTTGTTGGAGTTTTGTAATCATAAAGGTGCTGACCAGCTTGAGACAGAAATAAGAAGAAATGGTACAGTAAATGTAACAAGAACTGAATGTGACAGTTTTATATCCTGCAAAAATGTAAGCTAATGGATAATGTTCTATTTTAGCAGTTCTACTACTTATCCAATGATGGTGCAATTTCTTGCGTTTGATCTTTAAATAAAGTGCTTAATTAAGAAATGGCATTTGGAGAGTGGGTGGCTGCCATGGCTACCAAGACTTTTGAGGTCTGGCACACTCTCAGCCGAAACCAAGATACCAGAAGGCAACAGGTACAATTTTGCTAGGTAATTCCAACCGAAAATTCCTAGGAGGTTTTACAGGCTTCAGTCGACATGAGCACGAGGCATCACATGACCCTTGTCTTGCCGAAAATGCCAGGGGGGATGAGATCAGGCTCGAATCCAGGATCTCTGGCTCATGTGACAGTCGAGACAACTCACAAGCCGCTTAGCCCCATAGGTTAACATGACTGTCTCATGTTCAGGAGATCCTGTTTAAAATTCTAACCTCTTCGTGCCCCCTCGTATTGGCAAGTGATGGGTACGAAAAATGTACTTTTGCTGAAGTCGATTGTGCATCATGTACCCCGTAAACGATCTTAGGAGCGTTCTTTAAAAATTGTCCCTTTCCTTCCTGAAAAGTTGAAAAGGACGTTAACCAAACTCTTTCCTTTTTTTTGGCACTGTACGTTTACAGGTCATGAATTCCAAAATAACGTGCAGGAAATAAAAATTCTCTCATGTGATTGGAGGTAAAGAAGAACTGTAATTTGCCTGATACCTACCTTTAACTGGTTATTACATTGGCATCTGTGTACTTTAGGCATTACGTACTTAAAGGCTGTACTCCAATTCTGAAATGACATGACAGATGTCTTTAAAGGTAGACATCACGATTTTGAAGTTTGGAAATCCATTATTTTTTATCTTTTAAATCTACAGAAAATAAAGTGCTCATTGACGGCATAGCTATAACAATTTATTGATTTCTGTCATCTTTAATTCTGTTTGAATAAAACACTCGACTCTTGTAAAAAATGGTTGAAAAGACGTTTCCTTGAAACGAATAATTGGTGCTGACCTAACGTGAGTATACTGATATAATACTTTTTTTTTTTATTGGTAAGTAAGTATTTAATGGTGTGTAGTCAGGTTACGTACTGACCAAAACACAACGTGATGAGGAATCTTCTGAGCTTGTAGCGCCAACCTCCAATGTCCGCTAGTAATTCTCCTTTATTACGTTCATCTTTCATTTTTGTAAAGCATTCGATAAAAATAGTCTTTCTGGTATGCTAGTACAAAGAGTGTGAGCTATTTGACAAAAGAAGTATGGCTAAGTGCTCCAGCTATTTTGCTTAAGCTTTGTGATGTTCTGGACAGAAACTAAACTCTTAGAAGCAAGGAAAGGTGCCTATAATGGTCGCGTCCGTTCTTGAGTCCTCCCATGATGCAACGCAAATTATCGAGTGAGATGTACTGGCAGCAAGGCGCACTGACACAGCTGAAAAAAAAATCGGCGGCCACTTCACCATGTTCTAAACTTCGTCAAGCAAAAGCTATCAACAGTCCATCTAGGGAAGTAATTGTAATCGTTTCGCGTCGATATCTGCAAGATGTTTTCCCCAACAGTACCTTAAAAAGTAAGAAGGATTCATTAAAGAATACTGCAGAATACACTGCAGTAAGTTATTCTACAGTAAATAGAATGCAAGAACAACAAATTTGGCTTTGGGAGAATCTCCCTGGGCTTGACTGTCGATCGAAACAAAGTCTTTCGTAAAAGCACAAAATGGTTCTTTTTCAGACCCACCAAATCGTGATAAGAGCCACACGTCCTCTTTTAGTACTGAAGAATAAACGTTCGTTTCCCACTAATTTTTTCAAAAAAGTAATATGTACCAAATGTACGCCCCCCCCCCCCACACATATTCATTCCCCACCTAACCACACGTTTTGGGTAATGAGCACCAATAATATGTATATTTTGTACGATTTGAGGGGAAAAAGATATAACTACAAAAACAGGGTCGCCTAAAAAAAAAAAA
>JAHWFP010218215.1:0-12758 GCA_023313725.1 Lithobius niger | reverse complement strand
TTAGGGTTAGCAGTTTTGATTTAAAAATCTGGCGTTTTGTTGCTTGGAGGTAGCCTATCTCCAGTATCGTAAAGAATATGTTGCAAATTCCTTACAACACCAGTATCATTCATTTCATTGTTTTATTCTATTTTATTATCATTATAAAGATTGACAATTGGTATTAGCCAAGCTATAAACTACGAAGCATTATTTTATTAATTTTTTTAAGATACATTGACAACGTTACCCGGCTTTTCCCCTCATTTGTCCCTCACGTTTGGCGATGCCATCGGGGACCATTGTGTCCCTGGTAGGTCTAACCTTGGTGGTAAGGCATTCGTGACCCCAACCCAATACCATCAACCCTTCCTGTGCAGCCGAGCCACCGTCTTTGTTTTAAACCTTTAACTGTTTAACTTTTATAATTAAAAATTTTTTTTTAGGTTTAACATCGGACGGCAGTCAGTGACCATCCTGTCCTTGTCGCTCCAGTTGCATTTGCAACAAACCTTTTTTATATTTATGCATCACATACGGGGGGGGGGGGGGGAGGACAGAATACTTGTTTTTGGCTTTAGAAAACAGATCGTTTTAATGGATTGCTTTAATAGAAGGATGGGCAAGCTAGTACTGCATTGGGAATTGTTGGGTGGTCACCCTCGGCGATTTTCGTAGTAATATTTACATTAAAAGAGTTGCGTCCGGTAAATTTGCAGTTAAACATTTTTTTGAAGTTCGAGCACGTGGTAGGGTTCTGGGGGCAAGTTAAAATAATAAAACAGTAAATAATGAATCGTAGTGAAAAAATACTAGAATGCATTTAAAGTTGGGGCATTAACTTTGCAGTGGCAGAACTTAGTTATCATGGAAGTGGGAAATTTTTCATATATTTGTGCATGCTACAAACCAGATAAAAAATATCACATTCGACATGTTCACATCCTATTTATGAGGTTAAGTACCTTTGCAAAGGAAGCCCCTCCTATTCCACAACTAATCTAAACTGTGTCGGCTTTATGCCTATAAAAATGGAAAAGAAATGATTACATTTGTACAAATTGGTTGGAGTTACGATGACTGAAAGTGTGTGTGTCGCGGCACAGTTTGGTGTCTTTTTCTTAGGCTTGTAGCTGAAGAACCAGATGGAAATTTTCAGTTTTGTTTTTGCAGAATGAAAGATCAAATTCGTGGCTATTAAGAAATTCTATGAAATAACTATGAAATTCTATGAAATAACTCCTGGAGATTCAGTGGTTTAAAGTTGGAGGTCGGACAAGTCAGGGGCGGGGGGCACTAAAACTTGAAGAAACAAAAAATGAAAATTCGTTAAATCGAAGTTTTCGGAGGTTTTTTTGACAGCTGGAGTCCCGGTATCCTCTCCAAAAGAGTTTTGGCCAAAAAGTTCTTACAGTGGTGATGGCAAAAGATTACATTAAAATATTATAAAAATAAAAGGTTAAAAGTACCAGTAAGATGCTAAAACGCATTTAAGTGAATTAAATATTATTTGCAGCCGCAGATAATTGGTTTTGGATGTCGGAGATTTCTCAAGCACATTCTAAATCGTCACCTTAAATCTACTTGAGAAATATCGAACAAGGTGTATCTGTACATTTAAAATGAGGTTAAGTACCTTTGTAGAGGAAGCCCCTCCTATCAAACACTAAGCTAATGTGTTTGGCTTTATGCCGAATGAAAATAATTACAATTTTTACAGTTTCGAAAAATGGCGTCTGGTGCGTTACGTGAGTTACGGCTTCAGTTTTGGAGGTTTTTCAAATGGCTGTAGTATGGGTTTTGGATGGAAATTTCGGGATCTGTTTCTGGGGGAATACAGATAAAATTCGTGGCTTTTAAGAGCTTCAAAGTTGAGATGAATTGGTCCATTTTTCAGGGAGTTATGGAAGTCCAAAGACTGGAGCGCAAATAAAAAAAAACTGTTCTTTGCCGTAAACGAAATTACCCTCAGGTTTTTGATAGTTTGAGTCGAGGTCGCCTCTCAAATCAAGTGAAGAACCCTGCCTTCTTTACAATGTTACCTCATCCCACCCTACCTCCCCACTTGAGTCACCTTCTTGCCATATCGAGAGAGAACAAAAGATGCCAAGCTTTCGTGGCTGGCTCTTTAAATAGGAGGAGTGCGCGCATGCGCATTTGGGTTACCAAGCTGGCAGGATCCAACCAACCTAAAATCTCTAGGATGTAACACACCTACAAGAACATACTGCAAAAATTCACTGGTAATGAATATTTTCTTAGGCAAAACAACAAATTTCAGCAAATTTCAGCCAGCCCTTCCTGGGGGTGGGGCAAAGTTAGGTTTCTTACTATCTGCAAAATACTAATCTTCAGTGTGTGCTTAAATCACCTGATTTGCTATTTAAAATGCCCGACACAGATTTAAAATCATCCTTTTAAATCTCAGTTGATTAGTTTAGCTAATCCTCCGCTAGGATCGCACAAGGCGTCTCCTTTATAACACTGTTACAGTGTTTGGTAGATCACTTCACTTCGGGCATCTGTGCTGAACACACGGCTGCTCGGTTTGCTATTGTTCGAATAAAATACGCCATAACGCCCTTTAAAACGCCAAGATGGCGGACGCAGTAAAGTTGAGCGAGTTGCTTACCTCCGGGAAAGTGCTTCCGATTTGTACCTGCAAGAAAACTCCTATCGATTTGCATCCTGCGTGTAGGAATTGTAATTTTCAAGATTTAAAAGTGCGAAGTTTGTGAACTACACGACTCGGCGTCGGTAAAGAAGATTTTAAAGTGTTGGAAGAAGACGGATTTACGTAAGTTGAGTGAGGGGCGTCGAAGTGGTTCGGTGGCTTCCAATTCTAGTGCGTCGGTGATTAAAACACCTCTCGATGTTCGTTTACAAGCCCTGAGTACTGACGTGAATGCGCCTTTAGTTTTCCTGTCTGCTGAGACGATAGCTACTCATTCGGGGAATCCCCCTACTCAGCTGGTTGCCCCAGCCGTTGCCATGGAAGTCGGACTCGTTCCCGTTCGGCGATGACATGCCGCTACGAGAGAGTAATTTACAATTGGTTATTTCTGAGGTGAGAAAAGCTACTAAAGCGGATATGAACGTTCAAATGGACATTATGAGATCAACGGTAACTGTCGAAGTTAATTCTAATGTGGATAAACGCTTTGATGCATTTAAAAGCCGCATGATTAATTTATTGGAGTTGAAAGGAGCGGCTTCTTTGCCTCCGTCAGCGGTGCCATCTGTTAAGCAAACCCCGCGTTTTCAGCCTAGCGTTCCCAAGGTCAAGGTCGTTGCCGACGATACACAAAATGGCGGCTCTCATACAGCCGAATGTCAAGCTCCGTGCGCTAAAAAGACGGACGATGTTTCTAAAATCAAGAAGTCGACGAAGAAAGAAAGTAAGGTAAATAATGATGTGGCGGATAATATTAAAAAGCATGGCAAAGGGTCTGATGTGGCAATGGTTTCAATTCAAGCGGACAAGTTCGGGCCGAAGTTTTGTAAACCGGGCGGAGCAGTGGTTGAAAATAAAAAAGCTTCTGAAAGGTCTAAAACACACAACACAAGCCTTCGTGTGATACTAGATCTTGCCCAACCCGTTCATCTCCTTGTCGAGAAAAGACGCAGAAGGAATCGGGAATTGCCACGGGTAATGGTGACACCCAAGAAAAAAGAGACCCAATTTCGGCGTTGCAAAATACGATTGCGTCGCTCCAATCGGAGATCGATCGTTTAAAAAAGGGGAAAAAATTGCCGAAGTCACCAAAATGTCTGATTTCATCCGTGAAAGGGACAAATGGAATCTTGATGGGCGATTGCACGCATCGTGATCATAAAAAAAATTCTCCCAAACGCCGTTCTAGGGAACTCTTAGGGCACGAAGTTGTTGGTTCACAAAACGCCAATAAGCATAAACGCCCAAGTGCTTGTGATACGCCCAAACGCCCGGACGCCGACAATACGTCCAAATGCCATGCTAGTAAATCTCCCACCAAGTTATTGAAGGAAAATTCTGGAATTACATTAAACTGCTCATCAAAAGGCGTGTGTAGTGCTTCGGTGAATATCAATGAGTCTTCAGTTATGCACCATGCATCATTAAAAACCACATGTTGGTCACAAAACCGGAACTTGCGGACCATCCCTTGATCGAAGACTATTGCGATTGCTTCTTAACATGGTCTTCAGACGGAGGGACGCTGTGCTTCAGTCTGCTGTCAACACTCCAAAGGAAGTCCTAGGCCAATTACGCTTAATGCCGATCCACAGCTCGCCCGACCTATTCAGAGGCAAACTCCTTGAACTCGCCCCGGAGTTGCGCGATAAGGGGAAACCTGTCTCAACCACAAAACATCCCTTCTTCAGCAAAAAGATGAAGAACGCAAGTTATGGTTATCCCAAGACCCTGCCTCAGGAACAACAAAAGGATGGAAGAGTTGACAAGCAACCTAAGAACCCAGCGGCTCCCGACCGCCCTAGGTCACGGTCGCCCTTTCCGGATAATGCCCCTCTCCAGAGCAGGGGAAGGGGCAGAGGATTTGGCAGGGGGCGTGGATCCTTCAGAGGAAGTGGATCTTTCAGAGGAAGAGGACGACGGCCTCGCTATTGATGGGGGCCTGCCTCAGCCCTCCCCTCTTCACCGGCAGGTGGGGGGTCGGCTACAACGTCACATCAAGCAGTGGCGAGAAATCACGACCGACACTTTCACGCTTTCCGTGGTCGAACATGGCTATCTTCCTCCATTCCACTCTCGTCCAGCCACCACATACAGGCCTCCCCTCTGGATTGTAGACAAAAAAGAAGGCGTTGGTCTGGGAAAAGAAATCGAGATGTTGCTCGAGAAAGGGGCAATCGAGTTGTCGCCTCCAGACACAAAAGGGTTCTGAAGTCCCATAAGAGTTATAGGCAAGAAAGGTGGAGGGACAAGGTTGATTTTCAATCTTCGAAAACTCAACCAGCACCTGACGACCGAGCATTTCAAGATGGAAACAATACAGTCAATTCGGGAGGCACTTCAGCGCGACGAATACACCATTTCAATAGACCTGGAGGGTGCCTACCTCCACGTTCCGTTACATCCATCGGTTCGTCATCCGTTTCGTTTCTACGTAAAAAGGAAAACATACCATTTCAAGGTGCTTCCTTTCGGCCTGGCGACAGCTCCTCAAGTTTTTACAGCAGTTCTTCGGCCAGTGCTTGCTCATCTTCATCTCAACAACATCAGGGCGTACGCTTATATAGACGACTGGCTGGTTCGGAATCTTTCAAGAACTCGACTCCTCCGTCAGAAAGAAGAATGCCTTGTCTGTTCCAAACCTTGGGTCTAGGGGTCAATATAGGGAAGTCGAGACTCACACCCGCAAAGGATTTTGTGTTCCTGGGAGCTCATTTTCATCTTTCCAGCTTCACAGTTCATCCATCTCTGGAAAGAGTCGAAAAGCTTTAAGCAAACATGGAAGATCTTCTGGGGAAAGAGGAAATCTCCGCCCAGGAATTGGCATCCAGCATAGGTCTCATCGATTCGTGTGCCAAAAAACTGGTACATCAAGGTCAATGGAAAGCGAAACCGGTTCACTTGTTTCGCAATTTGGAATGGTATCTTCAGACGAGTTGGGAAGATGTCATCTCTCTTTCGAACCTTCCGAGGCAAGTAGTCAACTGGTGGAAGACAAAGGAGAACTTAATGAAAGGGGTCCTGGTTCAACGGCCTCCGTCCGAGGGGCTTCTCTTCACGGATGCGTCGGGAACAGGATGGGGAGCTCACTTCGAAGGTCTCCAATCTTCAGGCCAGTGGACAGAAGAAGATCTCTCCAGCCACATAAAATGTCTTGGAACTCATAGCGATTCGTCTGGCCATTCTGACCTGTAACGGCGGACGCTACGACGGCTTAGGTGCTTGTAACGCCCCCGGTTTCCCTGGTGTACGTGGAGTTTCAGCTTGAGGTTTCTACGGTGTTTACGACGACTTTTTTCGTTATACAACACAGCATGGACACTGTCCCAGCATGGGGGATGAAGCGCCGGTCCTAATTAAAGGGGCCTAACCTTAAACTGTCGGTATCGCTGCCACCAACGGTGGATTTAACTGTTTAACTAGCTAAAATCTAAAAATGGGCAACATATTTAATTTTACACTAAAATACAGTTAATCAAGTCTAGCAAACGACTGAAGCTTAAAACTCCTGGTTTTATTTTTGCGACAGAGAATGAAAGTACACTTTACATTATAGTTTGCTTCGAAAGCTTTTGAATACCAATTATTTAAATAGGCAACAAGTTTACATTTACATAAAGTAGCAAGTTTGAATATACACTTAGTATTTCATAAATTCAGACAAACACACTTGGTTTGAATAAAGTTTTAAATTTTCACATTAGAAAAAGTAAATCATGAGTGCTCCCGGAGACACCCGCAAGACTAAACAGCCGCAACTGATAGTAGTCTATCTGACAGTATGTTTCTTATGATCAACCGTCCACAGTTACGTTTCTAAGTTTTCCAAGCACAAAAAGATCAACCTCCCTTAGTTCCCTCGAGAACTGTTCTAAGTAATAAAAAGCCCGGCAATTTTACACTTAGGCATCAGTTTGTTTCAATTTGCCTTCCACAAAGATCAAACCGTCATTTAGTTTAGATTAAAAATCCATTTAAAATAAACTGGAAAGATTTGGTTTTTAGGAAGAGAACCACTCTGACGTTATGGGGTGAAAGAAACCTAAGATGCCGCTACAGGCGTCTCCACCATAATTTTCCCTAGCTAGAGAGTTAAGTTTACAATTAAACTAGAATTTAGAATATGGGGGTCCTAAATTAAACTTTCAAAAGCTAAACTATAACATACGAACCACCACCATCGTGCCCGGCATGGCATTCTCCGGACATGGCGTCTCCACTCCCGACTGGCGTGACCGGTCTCTAGCTTGAGATCTGTGAGCTGTGCTGTGCTGAGCTGTAGAGGGAGGGCAACTGGGGCTTTTTATGCTGGAGCAGCGGATTTTCTGGACCTTAGCGCGGACGCCGAGGAGAGCTGCGGGGGTCTGATTGGCTGAGGGCCTCGAGAACAATGGAAAGTGGGAGGAGAAGTCGGTTGAACAAAGGGACTGGGTGCAGAGCCGTTTGAAGGAGTAGGAACATGTAAAACGGAAAAAGATAGGCCTGTTTTGAGTTTCACTCAATTGAACTTTCGGAAATGGGCCTTTACTTTGTATTATTGGCTACGGATTGAATATTTACATGATTGCAACGTGATTAGGCTCTTGTTAAAGCTTATTACTTGGCTTTGGGTAATGTCTAGAACATTACTATTAAATTAAACAAGCTTTAACGGTAAACTGTAGTGTTAAACACCACAACTAGTTTTGGCTGGGGAGGGGGGCAAAAATGGGGAATTCGAAGTTTTTGCACAGTTGGACTTTCGGATTTGGTTTGAACAGATCTTTTTAAGAATTCTTTTAGTGTTTAATAGTAGATCAAGCTATTCGTAGGTTTCGGTGGGTCACAGTCAGGTCCAGAGGAGAACTAAAATAAACATATATACACTGAAAAATTCGTGTCCGGTAGAATGCCAGGTCGTAATGCGTTTATACGTTTGGACATATGGTAGCGTTTCTGGGGGTAAAAGAATATAAATAAAGTATAAATGCGGTTAAATAAACTAGCTTAATTGAATGCTATAACGCATTAAGTTACAGAGAACATTTAACGTTTAAAAGTTTAAAGTTAAAATTCGATCGTTGTGGAAATTTTCCATATGGATTGCGGCCGACAAACACAATAAAAAATATCACACTTCAAAATGGTTGTCTGTACAAACCTCATACAATACACTAAGCTAATATGTTTGGGCTTTTTGCCCTAAAAGAAAAGAATAAAATGAAGATACAGAAATACAGAGTTTTATCATGGCGGCCATGATGAAAGTGCGATGTAGTCGGTTTTGGTCAATCTTCAAATGTAGTTTCAAAGGTCTTCAAGGAAGAAAGTCCGGATTTGGGCTTCCCCAAGAGTCTTGTATTTTGACAGGCTATTAAAGGTCGAAGAGTTTGTGGAAATCGGACCATTATTGCGAAAACGGCCAGATATGCCTCGGTGAGGCATTTGGGTGCCTCGAGAAAAAAAATTTCATTTTTGGAAAAACAGGCGTTTTTCAGTGGCGCTCGTTTACACGCCCCCAAACGCAGGATTTTATTCGGGGTTCCTGAGAACTCGGAATAAAAGCTATAATAAAGGGGTTAGTGCACACAAGATATGCAGAAAACAAGACCGCCAAAATTTAAGCAAAATTGACATGAAATAAAATACACTGTTTACATAAATGTTGACTTTGCCGTTTTGTATTTTTGGGGGACCAACGTTTTTGTGGCTCAGCAGACATTAAGTAAAATAAAAGTTACCATTTTAAAATTACTGTTTTTTGCAACCATTAACTAAATACTGTCCGCGCTGCTTGGTGCAGGAATATCGTACAAGTATTTGAAAATGGGGCAAAAGAAAACAGTTATCGAGAAACACACTAGTTTTAAAGTGAAAGTACAAAGTTAGGGTTTTTGTAAAAGAATACTGTCAAATGAGGCGTCCCGCCACTTAATCGTTCGTACAAGTCCGGATTATGTCCAATTGCCGCGTCTTTTTTTTCTGTGTGACGGCCAAAAACACCTTGCCGTCCACCCTCAACCTAGGCTACGATAGCGGTTAGAAGAGAACCCGTGATAGAACACCGGCTCTATTTAACAGCAACTAATACCACTAGAATGGTTTTAGGTTACCAAACAACTTGTTTACATTGGCAATTTGACACTGAAGGATTTTGAGATAAGACCCATAACTTAAACATACTAATACAACACTGGGAGGTTTGAGGATAAAAACGCAACAACCTTGTAACGAGAGTGCTACCTTTTTCGCACAGGGGTAGACAGACGATTTTTTATAAAGAAAACCATTTCGTGTAAAACTTAAAGAAGAGCCAACCGGGGACAGATTGCAGCTCCCGTAGAATATTCCTAATGAATATTTAATTAGTGTCGTTACAATCTTTGTCAATATTCTCCCACAGAGGGAGACGTTGATAGTGACAAAAAGAGTAAAGCATAGGCACTTAAAATTTAGGTGTGAAGGCCAAAACGGGAATTAACTGGGAGTTACTTTAAGATGAGCTCCCAACTGACTAAAATGACAAAATTAAAAATGCAGGTAAAAATAATTTTCAGTCAATTTGTACTGAAACGAAACGTTTAACAATTAAATGTTTAACGAAAATGCTGCCTTGATGCAGCAACAATCACTAGATGCTTTCCAGGTTTGTCCAGTAGACTCTGAAGTTTTAGGATTTAAAATTCAGCAAATACACTATTTTAGGGTTTGGTTGCTCCTAGATGGAGCCACGGTTGTAGCGACAAACAACACATTGTTTAAAGAAAACATGCACGGGAAATTTACTTTGTTAGATTTCCGGTTTACTTGCAACAAGAAAAAAAACTAATTTAGAGAAAAACTACTTTAGGTTAGGTATTAAACCTTCGTTTTATTGGAAACACCAATTCAGTGCTAGAGCCATAATAAATGCATTTATTTCCACCCTAGACCGACATAGAATTCACACTAAAACATCGGTCCTACTTTTAACAACAAAAAAAGGACTGGGAAAACTATGTTTAAGTTTATTACATGTTTAACACACTGGATTTAATTTAGATTAAAATTCAGGCAACTTTACTTTACCAAACTCTGGGAAAAAAATCAAAGATTATAGGGGGAACACTTTTACTACCAACCTTTAAATTTCTTGTTTCCAACTTAAGATTGGGGGAAGTTAACTTACGTAACTTAATCCATTCGTCAAAGCTAAACTCGCTAACTCTGGGTTTTTCTGGCATGACTAAACTTTTGTTTACATCACTAGCTGACAAACTTCGTTTTATTTTGCCTGTAGGAGGCAGGTTCAACGTATTTTCCGTTGATTGTTTACACCAATAAAGATGGCGACAGTCCATCCTTTGGTCAAGGGAGGGGACTTGGGTCTCATTATCTCGTAATGGGTTGACTTCCAAAGTCTTTAGCAGACCCCTTTCATCTGCGCTTGAGGACTTAACGACGATAGGCGGAAGCACTGTGGGGGTTTGGGGCTTGACCAATCCCGCGGGGCTGGTTTGATTACGGGGGCTTCCACGTTTCTTTGATTGACGTGGGCCGTTTCTGACGGGGGGCGTAGCCACCTCGGCTGGCACTGGAGAAAAATCACGGGGCGTGGCGATTACTGGTCTGCGCTGTTTGGTTAATGATTCTAATCCTGTCACGCCCAAAACGACATCGTAGAACGAATTGTTGACCGGTGTAATGCACGCTACTGTTTTTAACACTGTGCCATCATCTAACTTTAGGATTAGATTTACTTGATCTAAGGTGAACACTTGTTTACACAAGGCAGTTTGACATTTAACCCTCCGCTTTAAGCGTGGCCAATTTCTGGCGAGCCTGGCGCTAACTAGCGAAACTGTGCTTCCGGAGTCGCATAAAATATTAATTTTATTTTTCCCTATGCTACCGGACAGAGTACTAGCCTTAAGAAGTTTACTGGCATCTTTCCCGACTGGAAAACATGCGTTAACTTGCTGGGGTTTCGATTTAAACTCGGGGCATTCCCTACGAAAATGTTGGGGAGAATTGCACACGTAACAGCGCCTAACTCTATCTTGATTTAGGTTAGTTTTTTCACTAGCACTAATGTTTATGGCAGGGTTCCCTCCAGGGTTATCTGCGTTCACACTGACAGATCCGGCCGGATTAGCTGTCGTGTTGTGGTTACGGTTGTGACCACGCTGTTGACCATTAGGTTTAGAACCTTGGTTCGACGCTACAGCTATGGGCTGTGTTTTGGCTGCACGAGTGGCAGTCTCGTTAGCAATCTGTTTATTGCGGGTTGTGAACTCGTCACAAAGCTGGGCCGCTTCGGCCAGAGTTCCTAATCTAACTTGATCAGGGATCCATTTTCTGAGATGGGTTGGACACGATTTATAAAATTGCTCCAAAAGTACAAGATTGACGAGTTTATCGTAATCACGGTTAACCTTAGCCAAAGTTACCCAACGAGTGAAGAGAGTTTCTAACTCAAATGCATAATCCTGGAATTGCATTTCCACCTTTTTCGAGAGAACGAAATTGCGTTTGCAAAGACTCTTTAGTCTGTACAAAACGGGCAAGCAGTTTATTTTTGACTATTTCGTAATCCTGCATTTCAGCGTCTGTTAGCTGATCACAAACTTTAATAAAGACCTCAACGACGAGGGGTTGCAACGCCGTGACCCATTGGTCTTTAGGAATCTTTTGACTAGTTAAAGTTCGTTCGAAAATCTTAAGGAAACTGTTAATGTCAGTATTGGGCGTCCACCTATTTACCAGTCGAACTATGTCGGCCACTTTACCATGTTTGGCAACTGGATTCGGGGGAGTTGGGGGAACACCGTTAGCTCCATTTGGAGCGGGGTTAAGATTTAACGTAGCAGCATTTAGCTTCGCTAGTTCGAGCTGCTTGTCCAGTTTAGCTAATCCCATAGCACTGGCACGATCGCTAATTTGGGCTTCTAGGTCTCGAATTTGAGCCTCTTGATCTTTAAGAGCTAATTCATGAGTTCGACGACGGTCGGCCTCGGCTAAATCAACAGCACGTTTTTTTTTCTGCGTCTGCAATTTCAAGTGCTCTTAATTTAAGTTCTTCTGCTTTTAAAAACAGTTCATTTTCTTTGGTGGCTAATTCTTTCTTGGCGAAAATAGCCGCTTCTCTCCTTTCAATAGCGTTAGCTAGTGCATCGGAAAGTTCACTTAAATCAAGTTTGCCATCTTCGAGGGCTGCTCGTAAGATTTGTTGGGATTCTGCTCTAGAATCACTGACTGTAAAGCCTAAGTTTAAACAGGCCTTCTTTAAGTCCTTGTTTGTGATATCACGAATGATTTCGTCTAATTCTTCCATTTCGGACATTTTGAGTCTTAATGGTTAACGTGGTTTCAAAATAAAGCCTTTATAAATGAAACAAAAATTAAAAGCAGCCGCTTAAAATTTAACGTTACTTTTGAGCAGAGTGAATTAATTAAAAACTTCTCTCCCAAATCCAGTAAGATTGCACATAAAAAATACACTTTCAAAACCCCCAGCACTCAGGTATATGAATAGCTAAATTGCATAAATGCTATCAACTACAACACTCGGCTTGGCGGCCTCTAAGCATATCTCATGTACACTTACCCAAGGGTACAATCGCTGTACGGTCAGTCTGTCCTTCCGTTCCACCGTAGTACGGGAAGTTCGGCACTGATTTTCACGGGAGTCGATCGTCACTGGTGGGCGGTCAAATCCACGGGACTTCGGCGTTGCACGCAAAATCCACGGCTTGGCTGCACGGAGCGTAGTTTCCCTCTCGGGCCTCTTCTCCTACAGCATCGGTTGGGGTTGAGACGGCTCTTGACGGGAGGACGTCTACTGGAAGCGGCAGCGGCTGCTTCCTGGCGCCGGCAGTTGTTGGGGCTGCTGGGCGGTGGTTGTACTGTTTTTTAGCTTTCAGTACGACATCTACTTCGTGACTTTGTGTATCTTAGTCACAGGCATCTGCTTCGTGGCCGTATTTGGCTAGACCACAGACATCTAGTTGGAAGTGGCTTGCATCCTTCTAGGCATGTAGCATGGCAGGGGAGAAACGCTTGACGGGAACAGCACCTGTTCATCCCACCGCTGCCACCAGCTGTAACGGCGGACGCTACGACGGCTTAGGTGCTTGTAACGCCCCCG